>SNQJ01S0077267.1:10600-45263 GCA_010110895.2 Picea sitchensis | reverse complement strand
GTAGGGCATGATGATAGAGACTGTAGGGCCTATGACCTCATGCATGAAAGGTCAAGAGATGTATACAAGATCCAAGGTGAAGTATAGCAAGAAGGAAACACTACACAATACAACTCCCCGGGAAGAGGAAACTTCAATCCTCGTGGTGGATATAGAGGATGAGGAGGAGGAGGAGGAATGGGCCGAGGCTGAGGACAAATAATTTTTTATAACTACACGCAACTAGGACATCTAGAAAGGGATTATCCGAACCCTTGTACTACTTGCAGTTATTGCAATTCTTTTGAGAATGTTATAAAAGATTTCCCTATGTTGTTGGCTAAGCTTAAAGAAAGATGAGGACCTCAACAAAACCCACACGTGCAGTTGATATATGCTAAACCTCATGGAGAAGACCCGTGAGTCACTGTTATTACTTGAGGAGGCGTTGTTACAGGAGAAGATAGAGTGACCCAGGGAAAGACTATAGAAGACTCAGGAGTCAGAAACGCTGCGGAGAAAACTCAAAATTTTGATTCCAATAAAAAAAGATGCAAGGAAAGAATTCAGAAGAGATCAAGGCTCATCATCAAGAACATGGCTAGAAGTAAGAGAATATGGAATACCATCTGTATTCGATCAGACTGCTTCGCCGAGAGAGGGAAAAGAGGTAAGCAAGCTCATGGAATTTCTATATACTTGTATTAAGCTAATCCGAGATGAAAATGTTGTAAGGGAACTTCAGAATTTAATCAAGCAATATGAGCTAGGAAAGATAGACCCCTTGTTGAATAGGGCAGTACACCAAATTGGGAAAAGGAGAAGGACAAACAAAGAATTACACTTGAATGCTCAGATAGGAGAGTATGACATAGACTATGTGGTCCTGGACTTAGGGTCGGAGGTTAATGTCATGACAAAGAAAACTTGGGCACTGATGGGAAAACTGAAGTTAGTCTATTCCCCTATAAGGCTCAGGATGTCTAATCAGCAAGATCTCAGCCCATTTGGATGATTGGAGCATTTCCCTGTGGACATCGACGGAGTGAGGACCTTTGCAGATTTTGAGGTCATTGAAATTGTTGATGACAACTTCCCTTACCCAACGCTGTTAGGAATTGATTGGGCATTCAACAACTCTAATGTTGTTGATTTGAAAAAGAGACATATGACATTTGAAAGAGATGGCCTAAGGGTCATTGCACCTTTAGATCCAGATGAAGGTCAGATATACACAGAACCCATCAGAGAAGAAGACCACGCATACGAATTGGAGAATATCTACAAACTGACAGCCAGACAACAGAATTACATTAATTCTATGGCTGATGGGAATTTTAGATGGATAAGTGATAGTGTATGCTCATGAGACTCAAAAGAATCACTGGAAAATTGGCAAAATCAGATGTATGAAGTATCCACAAGAAGGTGTGTCGGGCTGACCAGAGAAGTTCATTGGATTAGTACAATGGTGAGCAACTTACCCACCTTTGATGGTTTGAATCCATTAGAGACCTTCTTGTTGGACTTTGAAGCAAGTATACCAATGCAACAGAGATTGTTGGTAATGGATGAGGCCCTAAAAGCTACACTAGCAAGATGGTGGGGGACACACAAAAGCAATATTACAGACTGGGTACAATGCCGAACCTTGATGACAATGCGGTTCTCAGCCCAAGTAGAAAGTTGTGAACTAAGGTACACAGGTAGAAGATGCCCAAAGGACCATGTGAGAAGTTGTGAAGAAGCCTAGAATGATATTTCACAAGAGAAATGGGTGCAAAAATTCATCAACACGCTGGACACCACACCTATTAACTGGTACCTTCAAGTGGAGTTGTGCCTCATCACCACAGATTGGAAAGGTATGACTCAAAATTTTGTAATTACATTTCTATTTGAAATTCAATAGCCCTCAGTAGATTAGACACTACAGATTGTGAGACAGAAATCATTTGAAGAAGAATCTAGCCTCCCTTTGGAACAACAAGAGGACGAGTGGACTATGCCTCTACATAAACTACAGGATTGTACAACATTAATGCAAATGACGATGATTATCCAAGGAAGGTCAACATCGCTAAGACAGAAGGCCAAAGAGATGTGAAAGGACCAGGAGTTGAGCTACCATTTATTGTTTAGCCAATCAATATTACAAAAGTCAACATTGGGACAGTGGAAACACCGAAGCTTGCCAATGTAGGAGATTATTGGGATGTTGCTACCATTGACAAGATTACAGAGTTGTTGCACAAATATCAAGACTTGTTTCCGACCAAGTTCACTGATATGAAGGGCATCAAAGGACCTATGGGAGAGATGAGGATACCTTTGAAACCAAATGTGAAGCCAGTCAAGAAAAGACCCTATAGATTGAACCCAAAGTATAAGGAAAAAGTGAAGCTTGAGCTCGACAAAATGTTGGAAGCAAGTATTATCGAACCTGTCGAAGAGTCCAAATGGATTGGTCCTATGGTGGTGCAAGACAAGAAGATAGGAGAAATCAGGAGTTGCGTAGATCTCAGTAAGTTGAACGATGCTTGCCTGCATGACCCCTTCCCTACACCATTCACTGACGAGGTGCTAGATAATGTGGGAGGCCAGGAGGTGTATTATTTTACAGATGGATTCTCAGGATATCATCAGATCCGAATTGCTAAGAAGGATCGCCACAATACCACATTTGCAATAGAATGGGGATATTACCAGTATACAGTGATGCCATTTGGACTAAAGAATGCCCCAGCCATCTTCTCCGAGGTGGTGGTTGAAGCATTTAAAGAATTTTTGCATAAATTTTTAGAAGCATATTTTGATGATTGGACTGTGTTTAGTTTGTTGAAAAACCATATTGAATGCCTAAGACTAATGTTGGATAAGTGTAGGCAGTGTCAAATTTCTTTGAATCTGAAGAAGTGCATCTTCTTCTCACCATTTGGAGTGTTGTTAGGGAATATTGTGTGTAAGCAGTGACTTCTGGTAGATCCCTCTAAAATTGTTATTATTGTTGACCTACCACCTCCTACTTCAATCAAACAACTATGCACTACACTAGGACATATTGGATATTACAGAAAATTCATTAAAGGATACACCCAGATTACATCACCCATGGAGAAGTTGTTGAAGAAAGACTGTCAGTTTAGTTGGACAGAAGAATGCCAGCAAAGCTTCGACACACTGAAACAAAATATAGTTATTGTGCCCATTCTAGTTTCCCAGATTGGAATAAAGAGTTTCATGTGCATGTTGATGCATCGTCCATTGCATTGGGAGTTGTGTTAGCACAGTCGGGAACAGGAGACATCGATCACCCGTTATCCTTTGCTAACAGGAAGTTATCCACAACAGAAATTAACTACACCACTATAAAGAGAGAAGGATTGGCCATGGTGTATGCACTACAAAAATTCCACCACTACTTATTGGGAGGACACTTTAAAATGTTCACAGATCACTCGACGCTGAAGTACCTATTCAACAAGCCATTTTTGGGGGGGTGAATATGCAGATGGAATCTGTTGTTTCAAGAATATGATTTTGAGATCATCATTAAGACAGGAAGAATGAACAAGGGCCCTGACCACTTGTCGATATTGGAACATGGAGAAGAACCCACCAGTCTGGAGGATACATTGTCGCATGCACAGCTACTCTCCATCAGAAAGATCGATGACCACTTCACAAAAATAGTCCATTTCCTGTCAGAAGGAATGGCACCTAGTGAGTATACAATTCCCCAGAAGAAACAACTAGTAGTGCATGTTGCAGACTTTTCACTAATAGCGGGTCAGCTATACAAGATGGGACTTGATGAGATACTAAGAAGATGTTTTATGAAGGCAGAATGCCCACTGATCCTCGCAGAATCTCATGAAGGCATCGCAGGAGGACATTATGCAGGGAAAGCAACTGCGCAAAAGGTTCTGCGAGCTGGCCTTTGGTGGCCTACCTTACACAGAGATGCTAAGGATTATGCTAGAGCCTATGATGTGTGCCAGAGAGTTGGGAGACCATCTAGAAGAGATGAAATGGAATTAGCACCGCAGATGACCTATCAACCCACCAGGGAAGCACACAAGAGCAAGGTATATCATTACTACGACTGAATACTTAACCACATGGGTCGAAGCTAGAGCATTCAAGGACTGTAGTGCAACTACAGCTACATAATTTATATTTGATGACATAATAACTAGGTTTGGATGCCCCAAGATCCTTATGAGTGACCAAGGCACACACTTCATCAATCAGACAGTTGAAGCATTGACTGAGGATTTTACCATCTACCATTAGAAGAGCACACCCTATCATCCTCAGGAAAATGGAACAGTCGAAGCATCCAACAAAATCTTGGAGACAGCACTGATGAAGATTTGTAATGTGAATAGGGATGACTAGGATTTAAGAGTACCTGCATTACTTTGGGCTTATAGAACCACTTGCAAGAAACTAACCATGCAGACCCCTTTTAAGCTAGTCTATGGTCTCGAAGTTGTTGTCCCAATGGAATACCTCATTCCAAGCTTAAGAATTGTTGCCTTTATAGATATGGATGACATTGGAGCTATTCAAGAGAGGCTTGAACAGTTGGTTGAACTGGAAGAAGATAGATTTATTGTAGGATTTCATCAGCGGGTTCAGGAGGACAACAAGAAGGCCTACCATGACAAACACATCAATAAGAAGGCATTCAAGCAAGGTGACTTAGTACTGGTGTATGACAGTAAGTTTATAAGACACCCAGGGAAGTTCAGAATGCATTGGCTTGGACCATATGAGATCACCTATGTTACAGAAGGAAGAGTTGCGCAGCTGAAGACGCTGAACGAAGAATGGAAGGAAGGATTGGTAAATGGGAGTTGGCTAAAGTTGTACTATGACAACCAACTGCCTTGCAACTCTCAGTAAAAATAAGAGGGAAAGGGTCTAGGTATCAGGTGCAGTTGAAACTGGGTACCAAACACAGAAAAGACAGTCTGCACAAGGAGGAAGAGGAGGCATAAAGTAGAAAGTAAAGGCTGCACTATGCAGTCCAAAACCGAGGAAAAACAAAAGGATCAGATCTGAAGTGCCTCGGGACAAGTCACATGTGAGTGTTGGGGGCCTGTTGTCCCTTGGGTATGGAATCAAGAGAATATCAAGGAAGAAGAGATAAAATGAGAACTTCGTGGGAGACATAGTGACTGTTATTGGGTCGAAGTAAGCAAAAGAGAAGAAAAGAAGGAGCGAAGCCCAAGAAAGCTAGTCGTTGGATGAGGAGATCAAGGATGATAGATAAGCAAGGTATATGGATCAAGGACAACTCAGATAGTGGGAAAATCCATCATTAGCATCAATCAGGAAGAAAGGAGAGACAGGCTGGCAAAGCCCGGGGAAAGAGGGTCAAGTTGACCTAGGGTTTTAGACACCTAGGGTTTGTATATCTAGGGTTTTGACACCTAGGTCTCAACCTAAGGTTGTCGGTGAGGGACTATATTTTATAAATAGAGGTCGAGAGGACCTAGGTCGGAGCATTGTTATTGATTGTTGTTCATTGAGATAATATTGTATTGTGAGTGAGAGAAGTGTTGAGAATAAGAGCCTTCTGGCATTGTAAGATCTTCAGCTGGGTGCGAAGATCAAGTCCTGCAGCTGGGTGTGCAGAAGGGGGAGAGAAAGAGAGAATAAGAAGAAGATCTGCTAGAAGAGAGAACAGATAAGAAATGTAAGCTTTACCTTAATATATCATAAGCACAGTTATGTGGACGTAGCCTTAGGGAGAGGGTGAACCACGTATATCTGGTGTTATGTGTGTATGATTGATGCTTTATCTTTGTATTTGATATACTGTTATTGCATTATTGTATTAGATCAAATCTATAGAATGTGGAGTAGATTTTAGTGATAAGTGAGCTAGGTATACTACGTTGTATTGTGTTAATATCCACTTGATATTCTCCTGGTTGTAGACATCTTTATCTTGCAACCCCCCATAGCTACTTCGGGTGAGACTACATCTGCTTTGCAGGTGTTGCCGAAAGGGTCAGTAGTTAGGGCTTGTTGGTGCGCTCTTGGAGTGAACCTTGGGTCTACCCCCGTGACAAAATAACCTCAGAGGTTTTGTCGGTGGGAGGATTAGGAGACGAAGCATTTTGAATATTAGAAGCATTAGACTTGGGATTGGTGGGGGAGGCTTGCGTATTTTGAGGTTGAGCATGGAAAGTTCCAATCACACCATTAGCCACATGAGAAGCAACAGGAGTAGTTGAAGTAGTGGTAGTATAAGGGAGAGGTGCATCAGGGAGTAAGTCATAAAGAGTACCCATCTATGAATAAACGAGGTCGAGGTACTGAGCATGACTGATAGCCTGTTTCTCAGTGAAAAATCCACCCGTGGAAATATCACGAGAGATCTTATTCACGAATGATTTTGTGAGTCGCTCTCCCAATAACTGGTCGGGAAGATCGAGTTTGATCAAACATCGTCTTCGTCTCCACTCATGAATGTGATCAGAGATGTGAGTGGCTTTAGTTTGCTTGAAGGAACTCAGGATCTTGATTCTTGTTTCATAACGGATCGATAATTGGTAGTCTGTAAGGAAAGCCATGGCTAGGGTATTAAAGTCAGTGAAGAAACCTCCTGGTAGTTCTATATACCACTTTGCAGCGAAACCCATGAGAGTTTGTTGGAAGAGTCGTAACCGAATGGAATCATCCATCAAAGAGTTGGATGAACACTAAAGGTGGAAAGTCATGACATGGTTGTTCGGATCCTCTCCCGATTTATCGTCAAATTTTGGGATGTCGGACGGTAATTTGGTCGATATCACGGGCCAGTAGGGAGAATGCAGGATAGGATCATTCAAGATTCTAAACAAATCAGGTAGATCCAAAGTGGCTAAAAAATGTAATTGTCTATTCACCCAAGGATACTGGTAACTTTGGGCAGGGAGGCTCGTCGGTATACCAGTAGGACCATAAGCAGTCTGTATGTGAGGTGAAGGTACTAACAGATTCAGATGTGTGTGCGGAGGCATGTAGCCCATAGGGTTGTACTGATTGGAGGTGTTCCTTTGGAGAGGGACACTAGATTGAACGTTCGAACCCCAAATGGGATTGGAAGAACCGAGATATGATTGGCCTGAACTATGGGGTATAAAAGAGCTAACCTGAGGTTGTTTCCCCCTAGATGATTATGGATTTCCTTGAATAAGAAGATTCCAATAATGGGTCAGTGATCTGGGGATGTTCTGTCCATATTTTGGATTATATCCTCCAAGTGGGGGTTTTCCTCCAAGTGAGGATGATGCCCCAAATTGGGTTTGACCTCCAAATTGAGTGTGCCCCCCTAGGTTATACTATCCCCCAATAGGAATATGATAACCAGAAGTGAATAATGGAGTGGAAATTCCAAAGGTGGTAGATCCACTGGGTTTGAATCCTCCTATAAAAGCTGGATAAGACCCTCCATAGAGGAACTAGGATGGGGTCAAAATAGAACCAGAAGCAGCATTATACCCAGGAGGAGTAAAGACTCCAAAAGTTCTGTATGGAACTTGGGTAGGAATGGGGATAGAAGCATTCAAGGCATTATACCCAAGAGGGAGTGACGTGATTTGTCTAGACAAACGTAGTGTACCAATAGGAGGTTGGCTAGCCACCGCATAACCGGTGGGGATAATCATAGTGTTTGGGACCATTATGGAATGGGCCTACTGAAGAGGGATAGTTGAGCTAGGACCATCCTCTGAACCAATGAAGAAATAATAAGTTGTGTTGTTAAAATGATCTAAAGGTATTGTAAATGTAGTAGATGTTTCGGGAGGTTCAGAAACGACAGGTATCTTAGCTTCTGCCTCTGAGCTGGGAGGGTTTCGTCTAGAAGTCGGAGTTCGAGATATGTCAGTGGTCCAAAAAGGATCCTCGTTTTCAAGGCTAGTAAGGATTTCAGTTGGTATTCCAGAAGTGTCAAAAACAAGTTCTTCGGACAAGTTTATTCGGAGAATACATCACTTGTATCCAGGAGGTAAGCGGAAAGCGTCCAAAGAATTGGAAAAGATTCAAAAACTTTCTAAAGAGTCAATTCTCTCCGCTTGTGAAGGTATGTGGTCTTGGATCTCACTCTGTTGAGGAGAGTCCTCCGGTGGATTAGGGAGAAAGGGTTGGGAAACTTCTAGATCTTCTGGAGGTAGTCCTTTCATCCTATGCAAACGGAGTGGAGGGTTGATGTTGGTCGAACTGAAAATTTTACGAAAAAAATCTATGGCCAACTATGTAAACAAACAACACTAGCTAGTAGAATCTAGGAATCAAAACCAAGCAAACAAAACCTTATAATCCTGAAGTAACTAGTTGGTGATGAAATCCAACGTCGTGAAGTCAATACAAGAAGGAGCTAGGCTAGGGTGGAAATGTTACGTTGACGACCTACTTAACGGACTTACACCCTGGTGCAAGCTCCCACACAAAATCGTGGGTATACCCTCCAAGGAGCCTGAGTGAGTCTGACCAACGTCTATTCCAAGTACCGTGAAGACTTTCCCCTCCACGATCACCTTGTGTAAGACCCTAAGAATATAGGCAACTAAGGCTACCAAAAACAACAATGATTCCTGGGGAGACAATCGACGTTCCAATCCACGCGCAAGGGCAGGGTATCTAGCCCAAAATCAAATTGAGAGGCTTCCACTCATCATTGTGGGTATACCTTCAATCAACCCCCATAATACACATAATCTCTACATCAATATCAACAAAGCAGGGTAAGTAACTCTATCAATCTCAATGGGACCTTAGGTTTGACCATTGTGTGAGAAGGGCTTCCCAGGACAAAATGCTGCAAATGGAATTTTACACTCCCTATGAAAATATTCTATTGTGTGTTTTGTGCTTTGGATATTGTGTCTCACTACCTATTCCAAAGCTCTAGCCTAGATAATGTTGGTGTAAAAGAGCTGTAGAAAAAATTACTAGTTAAATTTTAAATTTTCACAATATTTTTAAAGGTTGTTGTTACTCAAGAGGGAGACGGGAATGAAACTGATGTTCTGTAAGACCTTGACCCAATAATATGAAAATAGAAATGAATGATACAAATTTTCGTTCAATGAATTCTATCTACAACAGGGAGAAGGTGTTTCTGGAATGATGTAAGCTACGAAATACACTTCCTTTTTCTTTAAATGAACACAATTTCAAACAACCAATAAACAATGAAGTTCTTCAATGTTCTCTTCTCTTAAATGCAATAAATTTTCTTATATATGTTTATTCAAACAAATGGATAACTTCAAAGTTTTCCTTTCTAAGACTAGACGAAGGGCATGGCAAAGAAAAGACAAGAAATCCAAGAAAATCTATACCTTCAACAAGCACCCAAATCGAACTTTCAATGAAGACGAAAAATAAAAAATGACAAGAAAGTATTTCCTCAAATGAAAATGAAGAGACAACTTCTCAGTCACCAAGCAATCAAGAATACGTAATCAATCCAAAACTTCAAATCCAATCCAAGATTTTTAATTGAACGGGCACTTAGATACAAGCTCAGAGATTATACCCTTGTTGTTAAAAATAAAAAATGAAAACTGGAAAATGACTAAGAGAGGCGTTCGATCTCCGAAAACCGATCAACAACAAGTCAAATGTTTAGAAAAAAGTCATATGTTGGTAGCTCGATCTCCGAAAACCAGTCAACAACAAGTCAAATGTTTAGAAAAAAGTCATATGTTGGTATTAAAAAATCCTTTCCAGATGGTTAAAGAAAAAACTGGGCACTAACAGAGGCTAAGACCCAACTCAAAAAATTTCCTCATGCACGTCAGCCACAAAATATAGCATATCACAAAGTATGGAAATCAAGAGTTTTGCGGTGCTAGAACGGATAGGGTGCGGAACTCTACACTCCTAAGTTAACAACTAGGTGCAAAATTGAGGTTTCTCAAGTAGCTATGTATGTATAAGGTACAATGCAAAGTTGTTTTTTAAATCAAGAAATTTTGAGAAGATGATAAGGGATCTAAGTGGAATTTTATATCCATAGAGTCTAAATGGATCTTCCACAGACTCAGAGAATGATTTCAAAGGAAAAGAATAGGTAAAGAGAAATGGCCAACAAAAACCACAACTAATCTATATCCCTAGTGGACTCGGGCCAATTTTGTTATTGGATAAACTGGTAGGTGCAGACACTAACATAACTCCCTAGATCCACCGGGATCTAAAACAAAACAAGACATGTGATATGGTTTCCTTTTCCTAGGTTGTTGCCATTGAATTTATTTCACCAAAGAAGGAGTGCATGGCATACCTTTATATATCGTTTCATCTCATGTCCTCATTTCACCTCATGTTCCTGTGAGTTCATATCTGCAATGACACAAACTAATCAAAGTGAAATAAGCAATTATAAATTCAATGGAAACTCTAAACATGTGATCAAGGAGTCAGTTGATAAAACATCAATCATTTTATGAGAAAGAAAATCATGTCACTGTATTATATTAATTAAAATTGGAAGATACAACCAAAGTGCCTGATGTCGCAAGTTCCCTTTCAAAGGTCCTTTGTTCCAACACACACAAACACTTGCTCCAAATTTGCATGAAGATAATCCACAAATTTTGATGGACAAATGTGTAAATTATAACCTTGTATAACATTCATCATGAAATGATATTCATAAAAAGCATTTAAAAGATAAATGGAAAATACAAAAATTACATGGATATTTTTCCCCTAGAAACCTAAACCATGAAAACCAGTATATTCTATATTATTCATTGTGATACATTGTTTACAATATAATATATATATATAGGAGCTGCATCCAAAACCCTAACCTAATGACTTTGATTAGTCCAAAACCCTAATTCTAACAATAGAAAAACCATCGGGTAAAAAATCTATGTATTTAAACTACCTTCAAATACATGACACGCTTCCTAGGTAGGTGTCATACTTATATGACTTTTTTTCTAGGGCACTACCCCGACTCCCTACTTAGGGGGCTCTCAGCCTCTAACCCCCTACAATCCTCGACATGCATCGCTACTCATGCAAAGAATATAACACATACCTCCAACATTCCCACTTGTTGTTTCTTTGTATTGCAAGGGTTACAAGGTTTATAGTCATCAATATATGGTAGCAATGCCCATGGATCCTTACACCAAGAGAACTTCTCAAAGCTCACAGATTTTGTTAATGAGTCCGCCACATTCTTCAAAGTGTCCACCTCATCGGTGATATTTCTTTCTTCAATCATGTTTCTCACAAAGTGATATTGAACATCAATGTACTTTTGTCTTTGAATGATAAGTGTGGTTCTTCGCTAGAAAAATTGCACTCTAATTGCCACACTCTATCCTTATATAGCTTTTTGTACCAACCCAATACCTAAAACATTATTTGTAACCATATTGCTTCCTTACTTCTGTATGGAGTGGTTGTCATGTATTTAGCTCGTGAGGCTGAAAGTGCTTACTACAACCCGCTTTTCTCATCCAATTGATTGCTCCTCCAAAATAGGTTAAACACATACCCACTTGTAGATAAGCTATGATCCAGATCTCCATCCTAGTCCACATCAACAAACCCATGTATATACAACACATCTCGTCCAATTCCAAATTTCCTTCATAATAATCCATAGCTAGAAGAGGCACGTAAATTCCTGAAAACCCTTTTTTACTGTAGTCCAATGCTCCTTACCTAGTTTTACATATACCGCTTCAAAACTCCTACTCACATGTGCACTTCCATCGAGTAGACCATTGCATACATCGTAACTACTAACTAATCGGATATGGAACATGAAACATGTCCTCCTTCTTCATGTGTCTTGTGACACCGATTCACAAAGATAATTTTACACCTATAATAATAGGAACCTTGACTGTTTACTTCCATGCACATTAAACCTCCACATTATTCCCGGAAGACATGTTTTCTATGATTTAACCAGATTTTCCCCTTTTCCTGATCTCTTTTAATTTCCATGCCCAAAATGAAATTTGAAGCACCGAGATCCTTCTTCATGTCAAATTTAGAGGACAACTCGAGTTTTCACATCCTGATAATCTCCTTGTTGTTTCATCAAGAACATGTCATCCACATACAAGAACAAATAAATCAAATGATCAACAATTAATTTAAATGGCCACACAGTGATCCTCTTTTGCTTCTTGTGAAGCCAAGCTTCCCAAAGATATAAGTATCAATTTTTTATACCACATCCTTTTGGTGAACAATTTTAAACCATACGTGGACTTTTTCATCTTGCATACTATCTCCTTCTTACCCTTCTATATAGCATAACCTTCCTGCTGTTTCCATATATATTTCTTCTTCCATTTCCCCATGCAGGAATGTTGTCTCTACATCCATCTTTTCTACTTCAAAATCAAATGCATTGACAATAGATAACAGAAATCTTATAGAGGTTAATTTTGCAACTGTGGAGAAAAATCTCACCACAACCACCTCCTCTACCTGTGAATAACCTTTGCTACTAACCGAAATTTTTATTTCTCCACTTTTCCTTTTGTATCTATCTTCTTTTTAAATACCCATTTTTCCAATGGGATTTCTTCAGTTGGAAACTCCACTAGATCCCAAGTTCCATTCTTCCAAATATGTCATTTCTTCTCCATGGCCCTTTTCTAGAGATTTCCCTCCTCTAAATCCACCTTCCCCGGACAGCTTCTAGGATCGTCATTAGTAATGGACAAAGCAAAATTTGAACTTAAAAATTAGATGGATTATACATTTTCGATAGCCTTCTTTCTCGGATCTCGATCTCCTCAATACTAGAGTATGAGGATCTTCTCTTCCAGTTCATAGCCTTCCAGAGTCCATTCATCATCCTTTAAATCAAACTCCATCTTCTTCCCCTCGGGGTTCTTCCTTACTTGGTAGGACTTCCTATTTTAAAACATCTTTCATTTCTCTAAATAACACATCTCTTTGGCTATACACTCACCTTCTTGGTTTCTCGGCTCCAAAGCTTATAACCTTTGAGAACATCTTTATGTCCAATAAAGATGTATTTTCAGCCTTTCTTATCCATCTTACTCCTCGCTTTCCTTTGGAACATGAACATGCATCGCAGCCAAATACCTTTTAGGATGTGGAGAGAGAAGGTTTCTTACCACCATACCTCTTGTGGAGTCTTGTCATCCAACGTTGATGAGGGTGACTTGTTGACGTGTGATAACATGTAAGACCTAACGCTCACTCTGCATTCTTGCCCTAACTCAAACACTCCACCGAAAGCATGCACCTTGATTTTTCCATCGTTGTCTTTTCATCCTTTATGCAACTCCATTCTAATGAGGCATACCATTAATTTCATGTAATTCTTTCAAATTCCTTCCGTATAACTCTCCTCGCCATTATCCTGCCCTCACCTTAATTCTTTTCTCGCTTTGATTCTCAACAAGAGCCTTAAACTCTTTTAAACTCCGTCAAAGACTTCAGATTTCTTTCAAAGGAAATATATATCCAAGTTTTCCTCGAAGTCATCTATAAATGAGACATAGTATTACGATTTCAATGATGGGACCCATTACAGTCCAAAAACATCACTGCACTAGTTGTACTCCTTCTTCCCTCGCTGCACTAGAGGGGAATCTTACCCGCATTCTAATTCTATATATGAAATGTTCATGTAAATCAAAATCCAGAGATGGTTAGACATACCTTCAACCATACTTACCATGTAATAGTCGAAGACCTTCTCTCCGATATGCCCCAATATTTGATGCCACAACAAAACCTTTTCTCCAGAAACTATATGATTTCTTTCTTCTACAAATCAAATATCAGGAACAATGGAGCTATTGCACTTGTCACTAATAGTGATTCCTAGAATATTATACAGAGTTCTAAACTAAACTCCTCTACCAAGACCATTGCCTCTAACCATCTTGCAAGTTCCCTTGTCAAATATTGTTTTTACTCTATGCATCTTCCATTTTTCTTATAGAAATCAATTTTTGGCTATAATTGATGTGCAAAACAATAAAGGTTCTAATCCTTCCATCTATAAGAATCGACTTGACCCTTCCTCTTCCTACGATTCTGCTTGTTGAACATTACTCCCATCATACCTTTCATATTCATTTGTAACCAATTCCCCCGTGGGGGAGCCTGGCATGAAAGGATGCACCAGAGTCAATCAACCATGTTGAAAAGTCAACAGAAACATGTGTCTAATTTAGTTTTCCCTCAATTAAATTAGACAATAAATATTGAATCTATTATCCCATTCATAACTGAGTGATTTGGGATTGTAACAGAATTATAAGTTTAGTTAAGTGAGTTAATATCATTTGTACTAGTTGTAACTAAACACGAACTAGTGAGAGTTCATTAATCGCTGAACTCCACATGCAACTCAAGATCGCCACCGTTAACTATACGTACGTCGGGCCCAATGGAGATCCAAAATTTTGAGATAACAAGTGAAAGGGACAAATTTTACTATCACTGTGATTTGTTCACACATGCAAGGAATATGCTTATGAGCATGTGCACCCAGGCAATTGTATTCATTTGATCTTACGAGAATCTCGGATTGCAAGAGATTTCAGTGGTGAGGGGAGGCAGCTGTCCTGATACGTAAATTACGATGCATTTAAGCACTCTGTATGGACAGCGGTGAGGATGATTGTATTGTAATCGAGCTCTGGATTAGAGTTTTGCAGGAGATTGTTCTGTTGATTCATGATATACATTAATATATGATAGTGGGGTTTTGTTTTGACGCTTCCCAAACTTTGTGTTGTGTGTTATTGATATTTCACTTTGTGCATTGTGGTTAAGATCGTGGTTTAAATTGCTTCAACAAAAGTAATAGTAGAAGCTGGGTCGGTATTTAACAAGTATGAAATTGGTTAGATGCAGAGAATCAGAGGAATACATTAATTTGTATCAAATTCTCACATGGTATTAGGAGCCAGCGTGGAGGCCAAATGAGTTACTAAGTGAGGTGAAAATTATAATTGCATTCTCAAGAAGTCCCGCCTCTAAATGCGCGACTATAGTACGAAAACCACGCCTACTTTCAGAATGAATTTCGCATCTCTAGCATTGGTACAGCATGGTGCTAACTTCATTGGCATTCTCACAGCAGATCATACTGTTGTGGTGCTAAACTTCCTTCACCCTATAGTGAAGTAGGGTGCAAACTTCATTGGCATTCTCACATGCTATAGTGGAGCAAGGTGCTAACTTGACAGGGCATTCTCAAGCAGTTACAAGGAGCTGTGGCGCTAATTTGATAAAAAGTGTCTGTGCCATACATAGCAGGTGAACTTCCTCAAAGCTGTTCTTCGTGTAAGCGAACCTCCCTGCAAGAGAAAGTGAAGGGCTGGAGTTTCTTGCTGATAATATTTGAATTTGCAAGATTTTCTTGGTGCAACACTTGATTTAAGATCAAATGTCTTTCAATGGCTTGACATTGGAGTATGAACTCGAGGGAAACTATAACTACATTGCTTGGAAGTACAGGATGGAGGCGTTGTTTCAATATAATGCCGCTGAAGGGCTACATTGATGCAGATGTTCCTGTTGGATGCATGACATCGCAAATATTGATGCATGGCAAAAAGAAAGCATGGAAGGCAAGGAGGATTTTGTTGGATGGAGTACGAGACCATATTGTCTCAATTCTCCATGGAAAATCCACACCATATGCAATGGAAGGTTTTGACAGATTTGGTTCCAAAATGAGGAAACCATAGGAAATTACGCCAAAAGATAAACCTGATGAAGATCAAGATGGAGAAAGGTGACACCATTCAAAAATATCTCACAAAGTTTGTCCAATGTGTCTGATGAGCTTGAAGTGTGGGAATAATACCGGCCGATGATTTGGTGAGCTTTGGCCCTAGGGCTTCCCAAGAGTTGGAACAGTTTAAAGACTCTATCAATGGAAGGGAAAAATTACTGTATTGGGAACGACTATGGTCAGATCTGCTGCAAGAGGAGCATAGCTAACATCAGAGATGGATCTTCATCAGCTAATGATGATGAAGAGGATTGCGCTTCGACTCACAAGGTAAGGAAAGGGAAAGGGAAGAAATCCCAATCAAATTGCGAGTCTAAAGTCAAGGCTTGGGGATTTGTCCAAAGTGAAGTGTTTCATTGTCACGAACATGGGCATCTCATTACTAACAGCCCATAGAAGAAGAAGAACAAGACGGGTTTTGAGCTACAAACCGGTGAGGCCTTTAACTTCACAATTGACTTGACTTTGATCGCATGCATGGATTCAAGTGAATCGGGATTGGTGTGGTATTTGATAGTGGCGCTTCCTTCCATATGATGGGAGATAAAGAGTCTTCATTGACTTGGAGGAGAAATATCTCATAATGCATATAGAGATGGGAAATGATGGACGATACAGTGAAACTGGTATTGGTATCATTACCTTTCAGAGGGAGTCGTGTAAACCATTTCAATTGAAAAATTCTATGCATGTTCCAGGTCCAAGAAAAACTTAGTCTTAGTCGCAATGTTGGAGGATGGAGGCTATGATGTTTTTTTCAGCAGTGGTATAGCCTACCTACAACATAAATCAATAGGTCAAGTCAAGAAGATAGGGATTCGAAGTTAAGCATCATTTTATATGTAGATGGTTGCGCGCTACGATAGGAAAGGCAGAACAAGGGTGAGCTCTGGATGAGGCGGGAATTATGGCATAGGATATTAGCCATCTTCATCATGGAGCCCTTAAAATAATGCAACAAATATCTATTGGACTTCCAATGGGAACACTGATCTAACTGAGAAAGTGTTAGATTAGTGCAAGGGGTGCACCCCGGGGAAGTATGTAAAGTCCACCTTTCATGAAAGGATAACCATGCTTCGCGGATCCTCAAGAGAATTCACACACATGTGTGTGGACCATTCTCCATTGCTTCAACAACAAAACATAGGTATTATGTTATTTTGTTGATGACTTTTCTCGTAATGTTGGATATTCTTTCATGTAAGAAGGATCAAACATTCTCAAAGTTCTAAGTTTAAAGCATTGGTGGAGAAAGAGCTCATGTGGAAGGCGAAGGGCTATCTTAGATTTGATAATGGTGGAGAATACATCCTAACGAATTCAAAGACTTTGCAAAGAAAGAAGGAATTCAAGAGAACTCATAGCGCCTCATAAACCAAAACAAAATGGGGTCACAGAGAGAAAAAACATAACGATCGTGGATGTAGCACGAGCGATGTTGCATAATCAAGACCTACCAATTCATTTATGGGAAAAATCATGCAATACTGCAGTTTATGTGCAAAACCATTGTCCTCATAGATCACTTGGCAAGGAGTACCCAAGAAGATTTTACCGGTAAGAAACCTGATGTTCTTTATTTGGTAACGGTCTATCCGGTTTTTGTGCATGAACAAGGATGCCAGGAAGAAACTGGAACCGATCACGGGTTGGATATTTGTGGGGTACATGTGTAAAACACCTCATAATTATCATGTTTATTTTCCTAACAAAGAAGATGATCATATGCAACGGATATAAAATTCGATGAGGGAAAGCCATGCAGTTGTCGCTTGAGAGGAGCTTTGTTAGACGTGCATGAAGAAGAGGAACTGTTGGTTCACAAGGATGAGTTCTGATGGATGGATCAGCCACATGAAGAGGCTCATAGAGTGGAGGAAACCACTCCAGCTTGTTTCAATCCATAAAAAATGGTAGAAAGTGCACCACCTAAGTCGACATAGATTGAGACTAGATGTTGCATGTAATATAGGAGCCCTATTCTACAAAGACAGACAGAGATGTACCTCCGATAAATTATGGATACATGGCTCAAGGAGCAAATGACAGATTGAGCCATCTTCCTTTTATGAAGCAGTGCAGGACCCCACTTTGGGTTGATGCTATGGTGAGGAGTATGACTCCATTGTCAAAACAATGTATGGGAAATTATCTAAGACCGATTGATAACCAAAGGGTAGGTTCTAGGATGGATCTTAAAGTAAGTCAATACGGGAGTGTGGAGAAACATAAGGCTAGGTTTGTGGCCCGGGACTTCTCATAGATTGAGGGATAGATTATGGTGAGACTTTACACTATCGCAGGGTACTCTTCCATAAGATCCATCCTTGTACTCTCAACACAGATGGGATGGCGCATTCATCGATGGATGTAAACCGCATTCCTCAACCGGATCATTGAGGAAGAAGTGTACATTGAACAAACGTATTGCCTTTGAGACCTTTGACAGAGTCACATGTGTGCATACTCAAGAGAGCAATGTATGGGCTCAAGCAAGCACCTTGTGCTTGGTACACTCCAATAGACAACTATTTCATCGATTGGGCTTCACCAAAAGTGAAGTGCATGCAAACCTATACCAAATTGTGGTGGAGGGTAAGCTCTTAAACATTGTTCTTTATGTTGATGATTTAATACTCATCGCGATGAGAAGTCGATACCATGCAAGGAGGACCTTGCAAAGGAGTTTGAGATGAAGGATTTGGGCCTCTTCATTATTTCCCTTGGTTTGGAAATATGGCAGAAAGATGGTGAACTTTTTGTGTCAAAAGGAAAGTATGCAAGAGATATTGCAGTGCCTACATGGAGGGATGCAAATCCCATGGATTACCCCTCTTCCGTGAAATCGAGGAGGATGCTACTGGAGAGGTAGGATGCTATCGCCTACCCACGCTAGTGGGTTCGCCATCGCATTTAGTGAATACAGGACCGACACGGAAGGCGCGGCTAACCAACAAGTCAAGGATGGCTGTTTACCAAACCTTTTGGAAGGCAGTAAGCATGTCCCGAGATATCCGGCGTACATCCTCGAAAGTATGGATTATGGTACAAACAAACAGATGAGGTGAAGTTGTACGGTTTTCGACGATGCGATTGGGCAGCAGCCCAATGGATGAAAGAGCAACATCGAGGATCTTTATCAATTCATACCGTTTCCCTGCACTTAGTTCAGCGGAAGCGGTATACATGGCAGCGAGCCAAGCTATATGAGGTTATTTGGATGAGGAAGATCTTTGTTGGTTTGTTCGGTTCTCATTTAGATCCAATAGTGATTTATTGTGATAATCGAGTTGCATTAAACCTCGATTAATCTTGTGTTTCATGACATATCTAAGCATATAGATATCCTGTATCATCATCTCAGAGATTGTGTGCTGTAGAAGATCATGTTTCTTCAATAAACTCCTACGGAAGATCAAGATGTAGACATTTTGATGAAGGCTCTCACCAGGAGAAAATTCTGAGAAGGTGCTCACTAGGAGACAGGATTGGGGTGAAGGATAATCCCTTTCTTTGTGAGAGGGAGTGTTGAAAAGTCAAGAAACATGTGTCTAATCTACTTTTCCCTTAATTAAATTAGACAATAAATATTAATCTATTATCTCATTCATAATCAAGGATTTGGAATTGTAAATATAATTATATGTAGTTAAGTGAGTTAAGCTCATTGTACTAGTTGTAACTAAATATGCACTAGTGAGAGTTCAATTAAACAATGAACTCACATGTAACTCCAAGATTCTCCACGGTTAACTACATGCATGTCGGGCTCATGGAGATCCACAATTGAGATACCAGTGAAAGGGACAGCCATTATCAACAGGATTTTCACACATGCATTGGATATGCCTATGAGCATGTGCAAACAAGGCAATTGTATTCATCTGACCATTGTGAGAATTCGGATCAAGTGTAGATTTCAGTGTGAGGGAGGTGCCATCTTAGACACAGTAAATCACATGTATTTGTTAATTTGTGTATGATAGTGTGAGACAATTGTATTTGTACTAAGAGCTCTTGGATTAGAGTTTTGTATGAGATTGTTTCATGATTCATGATATACATAATATATGTAGATAGTGGGCTTTATCTCTTACGCTTTCCTGATAAAACTTCTATGTTGTGTGTTATTGATATTTCACTTTGTGCATTGTGGTTGTGATCATGGTCAATCTGCTTCCATTAACATTAATAGTAGAATCGATTATGTATTTAACAAATGGTGGAAATTGTTAGATCATGAGAATCATAGGAAATAATTAATTTGTATTAAAATTTCTAAAAACTATTCATGATCTGCATGTGTGTTTGAAGGGGCCAAGTACACATCTCCTCCTTCTTCCTTGGAGGTATTTTCTTCTCAGAGAACATTATTCAGATCCTCTTTTCTCAACTTTGGATCTACACTACTTATTATGGTGCCCTTCTTTTCCATTTTTCATCTCCCATATAATTCTTACAAATTGAGATTTAGATCTACCCTTAGAATTAGATCTCCCACTTGAGAAATTAGATCTTATTTCTTTCATGGGAACGCCCTCTGCAAATAATGTGTTCATATGTCCTTCCAGATTCTTCTATCTCATCTCCTCCAACAATAAGGATGATACCTACTTCTCCAAACTTCAAGGAAGTTGTATTACTACTATGGTACAAACTTAATTATCCCACAAGTCCTAAAGAAAGAACACAATAAACTAATACATTTATCTTCATCTTAAATTTTAATCTCAAAAGATATTTCAACTAACTTACCACAGATTGGAAAGCTGCTCAAATGCTCTTCCTTTCCACCGAAGCCCCATCTCTCATCCTCGTGTTATATAATGTCTTCTTTCTCAGAATAGTTTATTTACCAAGGAATTCATTAGAATGATACAACTTCCCTAACTTTTCCTATAAATCCTTGGATGTAGCTTCCTATGACACATACAATAATACTAACTGAGAGAGATAATCGGATTGTGCCTTCCCATCCAACTTTTCCAAATTATCCAGACATAATTTCTTTGTAGGTGCAAGATCTAGATCTTACTCTCATCCACTCCGACCTTTTGTCCACCAATAGATATTCTCTCCATTGAGCTTCCATAGCCCAAAATTTTTCCCATTAAACTTCTCTGATCTCCATCTTTGAATTGCTTTCCATTTCTTTTCACTTGAAAAAGCACACTGTGTGAAATCTCCCACTGTATCAAGGCTTATCACAATCCCCATCCAAACCCTTGACCAAAGGCATCCCCTTTAGTTACTAAAGCTCATACTAAATGTAAATTATAATCCTTTGTACAATATCTACTACAAATAGGTATTCATAAAAAGAACAGAAAAATGGCAAATTACAAAATATTACATGTAGATTTTCCCTCGAAACCCAAACTGTGAAAACCAGCATATTTTATATTTTCATTGTGATACATTGTTTACAAAATAATATACATATAGGAGCCAAAGACATCCAAAACCCTAAACTCCAATGACTGGATTAGTCCAAACTAATTCCCTAACCTAAAATAATAGAAAACCATCTAAAACCATGTGCCTAAACCACCTAAATACATGCTGACATCGCTGAGGTGCTCTGTTTCCTGAAAGTGTAAAAATTCCTGGGGTGCTTCCTCGATTCTACACGGGGATCCATCTCCAAACCCCTACACCGGTTTTATATGCCTTTCCAATACTCTACTACTCGTGCAAAGAAATATAACACATACCCAACAAAATGGAGACCTCAATCAATTGTAATGTGATTCTTCACATGTTGTTCAAATTCTAATTCTCTTGTCATAATCTGTTTGAACCTTCTTTAACCTTTTTCCATGAGAAATCCATTATTATATAGGAGAAGATGAAGTGGTTACTAGGATGATCCCACCAAATCAAAAAAACCAAGAAGATTCTGCCAACTACTTAATGCTACCTCACATTCTAGAAGATTCTCCTTCTTAGAAACTTCGTGAAACTTCTTCCTTTCTTTAGCTTCAAAATGCTGCCACACCCTGCCTATATAAAATCATGAAATCCCTTCGGCAGCTGCTTAGATGTTCTACTTGAACTCTTGATTTCCATCTATGTACCATCACAAAATTTCTCACAAGGCCATTCTCTAAAATGTGTTCTGTAGGGGAAGAACCTTTTACCATTTTCCCTCATGAAAGATTGTTTCAGTTTGGAAAGACATGCCTATGGGTTCACTAAACAAAGGACTAAAAGTTAACAATGTTTAACATCCTCTAAACTATTTATCATTGAAACAACTATGTAATAAATATATGGTGACTGGTCTCTCCTTTTCTTCTTGCATGTTTTTTTTTTTTCAATCGATTGTGTTCTCGAAAACATCATCAAGATAGTTTTGAAAAATATGCCTCTTGGAACGCCCTAACCCTTTTGTATCTTGTTCATAGTGACTTGTGTATTACTCTTTCTTCTCCTTATTTTTGTGGGTCCAAGTATTTCTTAAATTTCATTGATGACTTCTAAAAGATGATGTACTTGGGTTTATTTCCTAAAACTTAAGAGAAAAGTTTCTTGATGTGTTTGTCGCCTACAAGGCCGTGATAGAAAAATAATCCTGACATCAACTTCAAAGGTTAAGAACAAATAACGAAGGCGAATATGTGAACACCTTAGAAGTTATTGCACTATACAAGGCATCCAAATGCAACACATTGGTGTTGGTGAGAGAAAGAACCACACACAAGAGATGAATACTTGTACGATCCAATCTAATGGATTAAGTCTTAATTATTAATCCATTAAATGTAAACATTATATAGTAAATCGTATTCCCAATAAAGGCTCTAAAAAATATAACACCAAAAAGAAGCTTGGGATTAAAATTCAAGCCGTGACATGTGTTTCACTTTTTTATTTGGTAGTGTAGCATGGGCCTACATTCTTGATGAGAAAAAGGAAATCTTTATAGCCTAAAGTGAGAAGTGTATTTTGTTGACATTCCAAGATGTCAGTTATTATAGACTTATTCAACCTCTTTCTAATGAAATTCATTATTAGAAGAGATGCAACTTGATGAAAATCTCTTGGCTCCTCGGAGCCTAATTCAACATGTGTTCTATCGACCCATGAACCATGTTTGAATGTGCTATTTTGTCTCTATTTTTTTTTTTCTTCAGATGATGATATTGAGTATGAAAATCCACCTCCTCCTACTCACCTTCCTCCATATGAGTCCATTGGAGGAACTCCTGCACCTATACCACAACTTCTCAAATGGGTTATCTCAAGGCCCATTTAGTTTCCAAAGGGTCGCAAGCCAGGTCATTGACTATAATGAAACATTTTCCCCTTTCATCAAAATGAATTCCATCCATTGCAGTTCTTCCCTTTGTTTCCTCGCATAAATGAGAGGTCCATCAAACGGATGTTAAATCCACCTTCTGTATGGATATTTGCAAGAAAAAAATATACATGGAAACCTCCTAGCTATGTCTAAAATGAACTAAGCATGTTTGTCATCTTAAGAAATCTATTTATGTTCTTAAGAAATCTCCTCGATCTGGTATTGGTGCCAAAATGGATAGATTTCTTCTTGATATCGGATTTTCTATATGTCATTCTAACCCTAATCTATACCAAGAAAGTAGAATCCATCTCATAATCCTTCTTCTTGTTTATGTTGATGACCTTATCCTCACTGGTAGTGACCTAAAAAGTTTGACCCATGTGAAATACATCTTTAAAAATAAGTTTGAAATGCAAGACTTAGGTTATTTTCATTATTTCCTTGGCCTCAAAGTATTGCAAACCAAGGAAGGAATTTTTTTTCCTATTCTAAGTATGATTATGACCTTCTTCGTCACTTTCACATGGATTATTCTAAACTATCCCATTCTCCCTTCCAATCTGGAGTGAAACTTGTTTCGACTTGTACTTCTCCTAATGTTGATTCCACTTTGTACAGTCAGTTAGTTGGTTTCCTCTTATATTTGACTCGTACTTGTCCTGATATTTCCTTTGATTTTGGTCATGTTTCCCAGTATATGAAAACACCCCATGAAAGCCATTGGAAAGAAGATAAAATAATACTTCGGTATGTCCAAGGTATAGTTCAGTTTGGGATACATTACACGACAATCATAGTTCCATCGAGCTAGCTAAATAACCAGTGGACCATCAGTACAAAAATAGCATTGAGCTACACATGCACTTCATCATAAAACTCATTCGCGATCAAGTTATTGAAGTGTTATTTTTCCCTATAGAAGATCAATTTGCAAAATTTTGCACAAAGTCTCTTATAGAAGAAATTTTTTCCAAACTTTGATCTATGTTAGGAGTTCATCAATTTGTCATTAAGGGGGGATAGGCTCTATTATCTCCTGCCTTCTCCTATTGTGTCTCCTTTGTAAATCCTTCAATCCTATCCCAAGTTGTTTTTTGGTGGGGGGGGTTGTGTTAGGATATTTAGACATGTAGGAGTTAGTTAATATCAACTTGGTCTAATGTGTCATTAGGTTAAAGTTTGTTTCTTACTGTGTTTCTTTAGTATGCATTAGTATGCAATTGTATTTAGGAAATTTGACAGTCAGGATATGTTTCCAACATAGTGTGATCTGATGGCTCATATTATCCTCAAACTTAATGGCTACATTGATATGTGGATGAACACTTGATTTCTCCATGATCTCTATTTAAAGTGCATGGAGGTTCATTTGTCGATGATCGATTGTGAGAAAATCTCTTTTAAATATCTCTGTAATATTTTCTTTTGCATTAATAAATTGCTCCAAGTGGCCACGTTAGTTGGGGTCGTGGATGTTTCCCCGCAAGGGTTTTACCACATAAAAACATCGTTGTGTTGATCCTTAATCTAGTTGTGTGATTGGTTATTGAAGGTGTTTATCCTCTATTGGAATACATGTGTTTTCAAAAACTTTTTAATCTCCTCATTATCCATGATTGGCCAACAACAATCTACCTATGGGAATTTATCCCCTTCTTCTCATAAGGGAATGAGGTACATGCATTTTTTGTGTACAAGTAACCACCATTACCCAAAATGTGCGAGAATGGAAGGATCAAGGATGAAAAATCAGTACGTATGAACGATAATGGTACGTTACCCCTTTCAAGGAACCACCAGTAATACCCCTTTTCCCCAAGGGTAACAATATGGCACCAAAGTGCGATCACACCATTTCTCTTCCAATTTCATTTTTTTTTTATATGATTTTATCTAGGTTAAAAAAACAACTTTATTAGTCCCCAAATTCGCAAGCGGTCGTTCGGGTGTGAGATTTTGACCTAGCCTCTATCAGAGCTCGTCCCATGGCCTCCCTGGAGGGAGGGGGAACCTGCGTTCCTCCCCCTCACACCATTGCGTTTCGAAATCTGCTGACCAAACAGGGAAAGAAATCCACAGCCGCTGCGCCTCCAAGCTTCGTTAAACGTTTAGATTCGATCCCTTAAATCATTCTGCCTCCGGATCAGCCAATGAGAGTAGCGGTCTCATTAGCTGAGCGAGGGTTGGTAGGCCAGTTCATGGGGCTCTGGCCATCCACCAAAACCACAGACAATTAGATACAAAGTAACTGGATACCTTTAATCCAGAACAGTGTTACTTGCTACGCAGTGGGCAGAGGTTATTACATTTTTGAGTTCATCTCAGAAGTTGATCGGGACTTGATCTTTAGGAATGGGCCGTATTTCATGGGCCCCCAAGGCCTCTACCTGAATCGATGGCACCGAAGTTTCGATCTAGAGTCGGAGGTCCCCAAGGAAGTCTCGGTCTGGGTGAGGCTCCCAAACCTCCCAATCCATTGCTAGAATAGCCCCTCGCTCCAGGAAATCGGCAACGGTCTTGGAAACTACATTGACAAGACGGATCCAAAAGATCAGTATTCTTGTGCTCGCATCTGTGTAGAGGTGAACCTGGAGGTAGGGCTCCCATAAGCGGTCAAGATAAAAGTAGGGGAATGGAAACACTTTCAAAAACTAGACTATGAACAACTGTCGTTTAAGTGTTGGGGTTGCCATGAGTACGGTCATTTTCAGAGAAATTTCCCCAAAGAACAAATCATGGCCAAAGTCGCAAGTGAAGGATGGAAACAAGTAGGTAAGACAAAATCCAATTCAAGGGCAAAGGGTCCAAGACCAGGAAACTTGGATCGGGCGCCTCTGGCAAATTCGGGTCTCATCCAAGAAGCACGGGACAGCAATAAGGTCGCAGAAGCTGGGGAAACAATTGGAACTCCAGCAGGGGTCACGGATCCAAGCTCAGAGGATCCCGAGCCTCAGCGTCCAAACTCGAATCCAGGGGGAAATTCGGCACAAGGAGAAGGGGAAGACCAAGCGCACGATCATAGAGAGCCAGGGGACGTGCATGCAAGGGAAGAGGGCGATATCCACTCAGAAAGCAGCAGTGAGGAAGATAGCAATATAGAGCTCACCTCGAAGAAGCAAAGAAGAGGAAGAAAATCTAAAATAGCAGTGAGGGAAAAAGAAACATATAAGGACGTATTGAATGGGTCACAGCCAACACTCAAACAGGTCATAAAAGTTATACAGACCAGGAAGAAATCCAAGGCCTTCCAGGAAGGCCATCAATCCCCAGCAGGTAATCAATGAAACTGGTATCTTGGAATTGCAGAGGTTTCAGGAGCACATCTAAGGAAGAAGCGCTGAAAGACATTATCAAAACTGCTAAATCCGAGATCCTGCTAATCCAAGAAACCAAGATGGAGGGGAAAGACTTCCTCTAGAAAGTCAAAGTAAGATGGAATGCCAGTAGTGGAATTGCATAAAGTGCCAGAGGGGCGTCAGGCGGCCTAGGCACGATATGGAACTCCAACAAATATGACCTACGCAAATATGAAAGCCGCAAACACTGGATCTACACCAGCCTGGTCCACTTGGACACCGGAAGACATGTAAGTCTTTTTAATCTTTATGTTCTTGTTTTGGCTGAAGAGGAGCTCTCATGTTGGGAAACCCTAAGAAACTTCATGCAAGACAACCCTATGGATAATATCATCCTTGGGGGTGACCTGAATCTCACCCTTTCGGCCTCTGAGAAAAAGGGAGGCTCAAGAGTTAGGGATTAAGCAAGGGAATGGGTAGAAGACATTATGTCTATCTGGGAGCTGGAAGATATAAAGCCAGCAAGAGGAAAGTTCACCTGGTCAAAAAAGAGGGTGGGGCCAGGGCATATCGCAGCAAGGCTGGATAGATTCCTTGTCCAAAGCTCTTTCCTCATCCTCGGGCTAATTATAGACTCTGTTATTCTCCCTCATAGCGTGTCAGACCATAAGCCAATCTCCTTAAGTCTGACTTCTGACTATAACCTGGGGCCAATCCCCTTCCGTTTCAACCCAAGATGGATCCAAGAAGAGAGATACTCGGCCTTGGTAGCTAGAATATGGAACGAATCAGTCTTAGGCTCCCCATTCTACTTCTGGGAGGAAAAACTTCGAAAAATAAAAAGGGCATTAAAATATTGGGCCAAAACCTTACCGAATCCCATCTCCAAACGCCTAGAAGCACAGCAGAAATTAGAGGCTTATCAGCTGGAAATTGAAAAGGTGGAACCCTCGGAAGAGTCTCTGCATCAAGAGGCAAAGCTAGAAAAATATTGGCACCAGGCCTGCAGAGAAGAAGAAAAACATTGGCATCAGAAATCGAGATGCCTTTGGCTCGAAGCAGGTGACAAGAATACCGCCTTCTTTTACAAGCAAGCGGAGGCCAGGAAGCAATTTAAAACGGTGACAGAAATCCGCTCCCAGGGACAGATTATATCGGATTTCGAAGGCATTAAGGAAGCAGCGGTGCAAACTTTTGAAGCACTCTATACAGAATCTCATACAGCAGCAAGCGATCCAGCCTCCTACCCATTGAACTTGATCCCGACAAAGATTCAAGAAGAGGTCAATAGCAACTTAATCAGGGAAATAGGCCAACATGAAATCAAAGAAGCCCTGGATCAATTTCACTCGGACAAAGCCCCTGGCCCTGATGGGTTTACGGCCAGATTCTTCCAACATGGGTGGAATTTAATTAAGTCTGATCTCATGAAACTCATCAAAAAATCTCAAGCTTGTGCCAAAATTGGAGGAGGCACTAACTCTTCGTTCTTAGCCTTACTCCCAAAGGAAAAAGGAGTGGCCAGCTTCGATAGATTCCGGCCGATCACCTTATGCAATACCAGCTATAAGATTCTTACCAAACTCATAGAGAACAGACTTCAAAACGTTCTCCCCGCCATCATCCCAGAGAACCAAGGAGGTTTCATAAAAGGAAGGAACATAACGGACAACATCATCCTCGTCCAAGAGGCACTCCATTCAAGCCTGCGACGGAAAGATAAAGGTATGATTGTCAAACTTGATCTTTCAAATGCATTTGATAGGGTAAGGCACACGTTTTTGTTTCAAGTAATGGAACGGTTTGGGTTCGCGCCCACCTTCATAAGCTGGATCAAATCTTGTATCTCAGGACCGTGGATAGCTCCTCTGGTAAATGGAAGAGCCACAAGGTTTTTCCAAGCCTCTCGAGGACTCCGGCAAGGATGTCCTCTTTCCCCTCTACTTTATGCTATTCAAGCCTCTGTCCTAAGTCTCCAATTAGAGTTTGGGAAGCTTCAGCAAAACCTCTCCAGACTGCGCATTGAAAAAAGGGTCAAGGATATAAATCACGCTCAGTATGCGGATGATACGCTGCTCCTGGGAGGCGCAAGCACAATAGTAGAAAAAAAGTTTAAGAAGGAATTAGACGTGTTCACAAACATTTCAGGCAGCGTAATTAATGCAGCCAAGAGTAAAATCTATGGCTGGAATGTAAATCCAAGAGAATTGCATGAGATTTCGAGAATTCTTGGGATCGATGGAAGCACCAGCAGGGAAGATTTCAATTATTTAGGAGTTCCAATAACTAAGGCTGGTCCAAAAGTAGCAAGCTGGAATAAAATTATAGAAAAAATCAAGAACAGGATTCGATCCTGGGGCGCCAATTGGTTGAACCTGGCAGGTAAACTAGTCCTCATTAAAGCGGTTCTATCCAGCATTTCAATTTACCAAAGTGCCCTTCTCTTAGCCCCTAGAACTGTAATTCAGCAAATAGAGGTGATGATCAGACATTTCCTCTAGGAAGGAGGAAAGAAAACAGGCCACAGGCTTCATTTGGTAAAATGGGGGACACTAACAAAATCCTTCCCAGAAGGGGGTCTCCAAATAAAGGACATGCAGATGCAAAATTTGGCTCTTGGAGCCAAAATTCTATGGAGCCTCATCACAGGGCCAATCAGCTGGAGCAAGCGAGCCCTATGGAGAAAGTATTTCCGGGGGCCTAGAAAGAAATGTTTAAGTAACCCCACAAGAACAGGGAAGGGTTCACCAATTTTCAGTTTATGTCAAAAAGCGTTGCCAGCATTCCTTCCTCAAATCACTTGGATCCCGGGGAATGAGAAGAGCATCAACATTTGGGACGATTCAGTGCTTGGAGGAGCAACAATCTCATCTAGTTTGGAGCTAAGGCGACTAAAAGATTGGATGCAACTAAACAATATCCACAACCTTTGGGATATCTCGACATGGCAAAATGATGAAACTAAGTCTTGGTCCGGATGGGAGATTGCCTCGCTGCCTCAGGAACTAGAAGAAGAGTGGAGCAGCCTCAAGGAAGCATTGCAAGGAAGAACTCCTCTAGGAGAGAAAAAGAAAGACAAGGTAGGCTGGGGTTCCAATGCGGGAATCTACACCTCTGCTAGGGGATACCGCAACCTTGTTCCAAGCATCCAAGCACACCAAGACCCGGGGGTATGGAAGGTATTATGGGCAGTTAAAACCCTCCCAAAAGTGGATTTATTTGCCTGGACAGTCGCTCAAAATGGAATACTTTCGGGAGAAAATCTTCGTAAAAAAGGTTGGACAGGGACAACAAGATGCCCTCTCTGCTGCCAGGCCGAGGAGACAACAATTCATATGTTGTTAAGATGCCCCTTTGCCACTGAGGTCTGGAACCTTACTCTTGGTCTAGGTGCTTTGACCCCTGCCATTCCTCACGATTTCCAGCTATTGTTCTCAAGTTGGTCAAGCCTGTGTCCCCTCAGGATTGCAAACCAAGGTCAACTCACAGCAACATGGAAAGCTCTGCCGAAGTTTATCCTCTGGAAGCTTTGGTTGGAAAGGAATCAATGAATCTTCAGAGAAGAGAAAAGAACTCCAGCACAGGTAGCAGTTAAAATTAAAAGTCTTTTCAGCGAGAGCGCGATCCACTTCATAAAGACCTCCAATTCGAAGGCCTTGGGGACGGAAGAAGAAAAGTGGATGTGCCACCTTGGGCATCAGACTGCTCCTCCAGGAAGCCCTTCAAACACCCCGCCTTGCAGCTGGGAAATCAGATTGGACACGAGTGAATTAGAGGATTGGAAACGCTCCCTAAACACCAGCATTCTCTCATTTGATGGTGCGTCTAAGGGTAACCCAGGGAAGGCTGGGGGAGGAGGAGTAATAAGGGACCACACCGGGAAAATCATTACCAGGTATGCCTAGGGCCTCGGAACTGAACCAAATAACAAAGCTGAAGCCCTCTCCCTCTGGCAAGGGATGAACCAAGCCCTCTTCTTAGGAATTCGCAAACTAACCGTAATTGGGGACTCTAGGCTGCTAATTCAAACTTTAACTCAGAACTCCAAGGTCTCGGACGGGAAACTCAAACACATCATCGATAAGATAAGGAATCTTGAACACCAGTTCCAATCAATTCGTTGGTTTCAAGTTCTAAGGGGAAACAACACCCAGGCGGACGTGGAGGCCAATACGGGGGCACGTTTAGGGAAAAGCATTATGATCCTTAATGGAGTCACAATGAACTGGAGCATCCCGTAATTGCAACGAATCATGAGATTTCACAGGCGGGCGATCGGACAAGAGGCTTGTACAGATAAAAGGACAGAGAAATTTTTGAATTACAGGGCGATCTCCAGAACGGGCAGGAACTCCATCATGACAGATGCACGTTCGCACTTCATAGCCATCCTCCCGCATAGAGATTCCCTCAGAGAAAGGACAACGCTGGGTTATAAACGAAGGCGAGCACGAAGGGGGAGACCAAAGGCAGGCAAGCAGCGCGTAGAAGGAGCAATCCAGGGCAGTTTCAGGTCAAAAGGTGAAGGATCCCGAAAGCAAGCGATGGCCTCGAGCTCGGGCCCAAAGAAAACGGTGGAAGCAAGGCTCACAGCGCTGGAAGAGAAGTTGGAAAACCTGCGGGAGCTAATGACCAATCTGGATGATTTCTTGCAGAAGCTGGACAGTGAGGCTGGGAGAAGGATGGAGACCTTGGAAAACGATATCATCTACACTCGATCAAGCCTGAGTGAAGAGATCTGGAAGCTCAGGAAGGAGCTGGGCAAGCCGAAACAAGACCATGAAGAAAGGATGCGGAATCTAGAACAGCAGATGGAACAACTCAACAAGGAGTGGGAAGAAGACAAAGCGCAGTCCAAAGGGAAAGGGTAGGAGTAATTCAGAAGCACTCCACGAAGCAAGAGTTCTCTATAAACATCTGGTAAAAGTTAGAAAGGGCGTCTAAGTAGTTGTGTTGCAGCCAGTTCTCACTCCCAAGTGGCATGTAATAGTTAATATGCATAGAAGTATTATCTAGCTAGTTTAGCAGTAGTCCTACCACTGTGTAACAGCATCAGCGGTTCTCCGCAGTTTTTAATAAAAGTCGCATTACTCGCTTTTGTCAAAAAAAAACAATATGGCACCAGAGTGCATAGGATGGCCACCAAGGTGAAACAAGGAAAAAAGTATAACTTATAAACTTCTAATTCATTATCCAACTTCAACCTATGATCATTACTCAAATTCCCAATGTACTAAATATGACATGTTATATGAAACAAGGACAATGCACCTCATAATGTGTTGGAACACCATCTCCCAATGAGCCTTCTTGATTGAGTATGACAAGTCATGGTGAAGAAAGAGGCATCTAAGGGAGCCATTGTGTTGTTCTATGTGGACATTCTTATCGTCATCATCATCAATATTACTATCTTCATTGTGGTCCATGAGACATGATCTCCTCTGGTTACCCCTAGGTGGGAGGGGGTAACATTTGTCTCCAACATGGGGACATGTGCTCACTGTAGCATGCATGAGAACCTCAACATATTTGGAAATCCAAGACCTGTAACCTGCATCTCTCTTAAATCCTTCTACATTATAACATGAAAACATCAGTAGCACAAGGGCAGGGGGATGTTATCCACCCTAGTTTATTAAAAATATAAAACCATGCAAGAAAAAAAAATGCCTTTTCCATGATTATATGGGATAAACCAACATGTATGCAATAAATAAAGAAATATACAATGTGAATAAAGAAAACAAAATTCAATCAATAAAGCACACAACATGACCTAACTAATCCTACTCTAATGCTATATGAAAGTAGGAAGGATAGGTATAATCATACAACCAGTGAATCCAAACTAACATTTCATCAGAGTCAAAAATTTTAACTTTGTGCTTAGTTATGAACCAAAGTGGAAATATGTCAAGCAAAAAATAATTATGAGCTGAAATACTCACTACAACATAAAAAAAATAAAAAAAAATTGAGACTCATGCGGGTGAGAAGGAGGGAAAACATCGTGTCGAGATGTGTCCCCACAAGATTTATCTACCCATCTCTGAATAGGGTTGTGATAAGATGAAGGCTCACAAGGTTGATACATAGGCTTCAAAGAATGAATATCTTGGCTTTCATCACTTTTCAAGGTTTGATATGGAAATATAATAAATTTGAAGAATTATTTATTATTAACCAAGGAAGAAATGGGGGAAATGGATGAAAAATGGGAGATGGATATAGATGTCAAAAAAAAATACTCCCATTTAGGGCTCGTTGATTTGTATGTAGCTAAAAATCAATGCAACAAACCATAGGTTGAAAACAATTTTTCCCCATATACAAGTTATCATCAAAAGATAATACCCAGTCATATGACTCAATGAGGAAAAAGAAGGTTGGAGATCTTCACTATTAAACTCTTGTTGTCCTGGGTGAATCATGCCCTTATAAGAATGTTCACTCAAACATGAGCATAAAGGTCATTGAAAATCATCTTCATAGAATAAATCCAAGTTCTCAAAATAATATGTATTGTACCTTCTAAGAAATGGTTGAAATTCATCGTGAGAATGCTATAATGTATTACTACTAGATGTTTGAAACAAACATGTGAACATACCATCCTCATACAGCCCAAAATCTGAATCAATATTGAACATAGGTGTATGTTCTAACAACAACAATTCTATATTATTGATTCTAGAGTCATAATCAATATCATAAATGGAATCTCCATCAAAACTAAAGCAACTTACATCCCATCCACATCTTCCAATGTCTATAAAATCATCAATACACTCATCATGCTCTTTATTATATGAAAAAATCATTATATTCAAGGGTTCCTCCAAGAACTCTTCACTTTCCAAGTCATGGAAAGATGGATCATAGGAATCAAAGGTTTGGAAAGGAGTACTACTTACCATATTGTTGTCTTCATGTGGAGGGAAAGAGGCTTGGATAACTTCATCCTCATCGGATGGAGAAGAACATACCAACGTATCAACTTCACAAAGATAAGTATCATTAATGGGGTATTGTTCCTAGATTGGATTTTTAACTTGATATGATTCATTCAAATCATATTCTTTGTCAATGGATTCATGAGGTAACTATTTTTATACTTCATGTTCTTGGTGGCTTTCCTCACAAATCACTTGTTCTTGTTCTTGTTCTTCAATCATATATTCATTGTCTCCAATGGGATTAGAAAAGAATCCTTCTTCTTGAGAAGAGAAGATAAGAGTAGTGATGAGCTCATAAGTGATGAGTAATTATTTGATACAATGGAGTGCTCCCTATATATATATGAGGTAAAAAAATGGGTAAAAACCCTTACATTGACTCAAAAACCCAGACTCCACTTGTCCACTTTCTTACTGTCTTCCGCGCGGTTTTTCTTTGATCCAACTCTTTATTTATTTGACTCTACATTAGTCTTATTTATTTCCTGGCACGCTTCTTCCTTTTCCTTCTTGCGTGTTGCTTTATCCTCATTCTCTAGTGTGCGTTATTTCCTTTTTTCCATTCTGCCTCACTTACTGAGCTTAACTTCCAAAATTTGTTGCTCCAAAATATGCTTACCTTGTTTGAAAGCTAACAAATCAACACACATAGGGAGAACACTAAACATAGTTATTGAGTTTGGTTTTATGTTATGTACTTTCATAACCATGGAACTCCTTACCTTTTTCTAGAGCCAATAATTAACACACACACACAAAACACTAAACATGATGATTGAGTTGGGTTGTTTTCCCTAGACTTACATAACCATGGATATTCATACCTTGTTCTAGAGACAAAAATATAGGGTTGACATGGTTTACTTAAAATATATAAGATTAATATGGATTTATTCTATATTTAAGGTGATGGTTTTATTAACTTTACCAATGGACAGGGAAATTTCTTCTTCCCAACATTGAAAGGGCACCTCACATGAACATGCCATGCTTCTTGTTGTGACTCCATGCTAGCAGATATCCTTAAAACACTAACAAATGTAAAATTATTATCACCCACTCCAAAACTTTGTATTTCAAAAAACAAAAATGGTATATTCTCTTTGTCCCTCCTACGCATATCTTGCGATCATTCTAGTCCATGACACTAAATTTTGTTTGGTATTTTATCAAACACTTCTCATAAAAACTCCAATCACTGACATTTAGAACATGTATCAACGAGATAAATTTTCACAAATAAGTTTAAATAAAATCATATTCTTGATTAAGTGGGAATGGGTTTGGATACCCTCTTATCACATATGCCTAAAATAGACCAAAGTATATAAATGAATCCAAATTA
>SNQJ01S0077266.1:36585-49968 GCA_010110895.2 Picea sitchensis | reverse complement strand
GAACAATGTGAAAAAGACTTATGAATGGAAGCATTGCAATATTCAAAGGTTCTTCCAGAAGGAGGGAGAAGACTATGACAACAGTTTGTTCCAGATATATCTCTTGTAGAATCCATGGATTGGAATTTACATGTAAAAGATTGTTCTTCCCAATAAATCAAGTGAGAAAGAAGCTTATACCAGAAAGAGACCCATGTATGCAGATATAAGAAGACCTTGTATGGATTCAACCAACTTGATGCAGAGTATCTCATATACAACAGAAGCGTGGTGAAAACTTTCTATGATAGAGATAGTGTATCAGAATAGTTACTCAGAAGTCTAGGATGATGGATTGCTAATCCATGGCAAACTCTCATGATGACAGAAGAAGTGCTACTTGGATATGTTTCAGTTTGAGCCTTGCCACGATGTCATGAGCTAGCAAGAAACAGAAGTGTTGAATTCGACCATGATATATTGTAATGATCAGAGCTATATGAAGCCTTCAGAGAAAACTAGTGTTCCATGACAGACAGAAGTACATTGAGATCAAGCATTACATTCTCCGTGATGAAGTCCAGAAAAGTGAAGTGGTTCTCCAATATATCTCCATAGATGAGCAGATAGCAGATATTTTGGTAAAGCCTTTGTCCAAGATGAAAAAGTTTGCGTACTTAAGAAGCAAGTTGGGGCTTGTGGAGACGACTTCCTTATTGAAAAAAGAAGAGATTACTCCCAGGTTGGGAGGGAGCACTGATGTGTTATTGATTTATCGACAGTCATTTTTCAGTTCAAAAAATGGTCCAGTATGAGCAGTTCCTTCCCAGTTCAGAAAGTGGTTTGAGATTTCAGACGGACAGGCATTTTCCAATTCGGAAAATGGTCCAGATTGAATAGTCATTTTCGTAATGAAAATGGTTCGATAGATTGTTGATGTACCATAGAGAGCAATTCCCCTTGTGGCCAGTGTGGGGAAATGGTCTAGGACAGTCATTCTTCTTGGCAATCACTCTAAGTAGTGGTTAAGTAGAATGGTTTGCCTCGTTGGGTAGTCATTCTTTCGAAGATCACAGTTGTGAGCAGTTTCGAAGAATGGTCTGTTTTGGAGGTCGGTGCAAGACAGTTATTTCCATTAGGAAATGGTCCGGACAGTCATTCCCTAGGGCAGACTCATTCTATCCAGGTTGCACTATGATTAGTGTCGGAGGAATGGCAAAATTAGGTGAATGGTCCAAGTTCATCAATCATGTACAGGCATTCCCTAGGGCAGACTCATTCTCTCCAAGTTGCACTATGACTAGTGTCGAAGGAATGGCCCAGTTAAGTGAATGGTCCAGGCTCAGAAATCAAGGACAGTTATTCTTCTATGCTTGAGAAGAATAGTCCAAATAGCCCATGGCTAATGTTTTACATTCTGAGGGTAGATGCTCTTCCAAATCTCACGGATGGGAGTGGAAGAATGGCCCAGACGACTCAGTTTATATCATGATATTGTTTTATGCAGGATGATATCAAATGATATGATTGCTATGGAGATTGTATGTCTCTGGACAATAGATGTATGCTATTGTGGTGGATTTGTTCCACTGGTTGTGACTATGTGTCGCCGATTAAGTAGTCGCGTGCTACTTGAAGTGGTTTTGTACCACTAGATAGTAGTTTTGTACTACTATGGATAGACACAGTTGTGTTCTATTGAATGATATTGTTCTAATTGCCATGTAGACTATCAGTAGTGTTGAAAATGATTATCAGCTAGATGGATAGTCAGTGTGTTGATGGACAGACATTCTCCACACGGAAAATGGTCCAGGACATTTATTCTTCTAGGATGTACGTCTGGACTAGAAGAATAGTCCTTGTAGCCCATGGCTTCGCTTCCAACATCTGTTGGAATAGTTATTCTTCTCGGACATATGTCTGAATTAGAAGAATGGTTCTTGTATCACTCTGTGGGGTGAGTGACTTATTCAACATCATGCTTGATTACTAAGATGGAGTATGGCTTTGAGAGATGATACAGTTGCTGCTATCAGATGATACTGATAGTGATGATGGTGCTCGTGATCTAATCATGAGATAGCCTGTATGGCTATGTTGATGCTACCAGTTGAATGGTATGTTTGTGCTCAAGACCATTGCCTTCAATACCTCCCTAGCTAGGAGGGAGTGTTGATATTATGGTAGCTGCGGGAGCTATTAACCTCCACGTGTAACCCTGACAAGAATAGAATATTTCGAGAAGCAAGAAGAAACCCTAAAGCATTGGACATAACCCTAGAAGACAAGTTGGCTAAAAGAAATATTTAATATTGAGTTTTTAGCCTCCAGAATGAGAAGTCTGCCCAGACAGCTAAGGAGAAGCATTATAAATACAGGATGCCAGAGCTCATTTGGACACACACAGCTCGCAACTGCAGAGATTTAGTTGTGCGCAAGTCTAGAGAGTAGCGACAGCTGCAGCTACTGCGACTTGTATTTTCGGTTTCAATCTTGGACTCTCTCTTGGTTATGGTTTGGACTTTCTGCTTGGTATGCTAACTCCGGAGAGTGATATGCTACCTTGATTGGCTATTAGGCCTAGGGTTTTCTTCTAGAATTATTCTCTGTCAAGGTTAAGGTGCTCGGGGGTGGCTTCGGCCTATGGTTGGGTGACAATATTGCTATATTGTTTATGGTTGAATGAGCACACCTATTATTTCTAACAGAGGTTAGGATCTACCTCACTCTTCTCAAACCCCATCTAAAGCAAATAAGTGTCTATCCATGAATACCAAGCTCTTGGAGCTTGCTTCAGACCATAAAGTGCCTTTCTCAAAAGGCACACGTGAGAATCTCTCTCCAACACCTCAAACCCCTGCAGTTGCTCTATGTACAACTCCTCCTCAATAAATCCATTCAGAAAAGTGGTCTTTACATCCATCTGATGTATCCTCCAACCCATCTCTATTGTTATGGCAATAATGCTCCGGATAGAAGTGTATCTCGCAACTGGTGCGAACGTCTCATCATTGTCAACTCCCTCTATATGAGAAAATTCTCTTGCCACAAACGGGGCCTTGTGTTTCTCTATACATCCATCTGCAGCATACTTGGTTTTGTACAAACATCTGGAAGTCACAACTGACTTCCCTCAAGCCTCGACACCACCTCCCATACATCATTGTGCATGATGGAGTCATACTCCTCCAGCATGGCCTCTCGCCAAACATGTTGGTCAACTACCTGCGCAAAAGTCATGGGCTTTGCATCTGTGATGCTCGTCACCATAGCCAAGTAGGACCCAAGCCTCTCTGGTGCTTTGCTCTCTCTAAACAACCTCTTGGGCTCTCCAACATTCTCCTTGGCTTCCTTCAAGGTCTCCTGAAACGATCTCGATTTCCTCTTCCCTGAAGTAACCAAAGGAGAAGTGATATCTCCACGCCCAAGAGTCTCATCCTCAGATCTCATCCTAACACTTAGAGATCCTAGAGCCTCTGCACCCTCTGCCTGAATACTCTGCAACTGTGATCCTGAAGCCGTACAAGGTGACTCAATCACTCCTGAAACTGGTGTACTCAACACCCGAGGTTGTGTCCCCTCTGATGCATCACTCTGAATCTGCAAGACCTCAACTCTATCTCTCGACTCAAGAAACCTCCTGAAAGCTCTACCCTCCTGAAATCTAACATCTCTGCTCATCACCACTTTCCTTTGTGATGGAATGTAGATTTGGTAGGCCTTCGAGACCTCTGAGTATCAAACTAAGATCCCCTTCTGCGTTGTGGCATCTAGCTTTGTCCTCTTCTCAGAAGGGACATGAGAGTATGTCAAGCATCGAAAAATGCAAATATGCTCAACATCGGGCCTCCTCCTAATGAAGGCCTCCTCGGGAGTCTTCCTCCCCAAAACTTTATGGGGGCTCTTGTTCTGCAAATATACTGCAGCAGCACTAGCCTTAGCCCATAAGTATAAAGGGAGTGCCTGATCATGCAGCATCGATCTCGTTGCACCTATAATGGCCATGTTCTTCTTCTCTGCAACCCCGTTCTGATGGGGGTTGTAAGGAACAGTCAACTGCCTTTTCATCCTTGCCTGGGAACAGAAGTCTACAAACTCTGTGGAGGTATACTCGCCTCCATTGTCTGACCGTAAGACCTTGATCATCTTTCATGTCTGGTTCTCCACAAGAGCTTTGAACTCTTGAAACCTCGTGAAGACCTCACTCTTGGCCTTCAGGAAATAGATCCAGGTCTTCCTAGAGTGGCCATCTATGAAAGTGAGATAATACTCACACCCACTCAAGGACACTCGTGACATAGGCCCACACACATTTGTGTGTATCAAATCTAGTATCCCAGCTAATCTGCTATCACTGTCGGGAAAAACAGCCTTGGTAAACTTACCAAGTGCACACCCTCTACACACATCCTGATGCTCTATGTTGAACTATGGCACTCCTGTCACAATCTCTCTCAACACTCCAAGAGCTCCATGATGTAGATGAGCCATCCTCCGATGCCATAGCTCACGCAACTGACTGTTGTTGTCGCTACTCGCTGCCAAGGCATGCAATGGCTGAAAAAGAAATCTATATAGTTTTCCATCCCCCAATCCAATCACCTTCCCAGAGGTGACACTGGACCCCTTAGGGTGTATGAGGACCTCTGTCCCTCTGAAGGACACCTCAAGACCCATGTCCTGTAGGGTGGAAACTGAGATAAGATTCTTCTTCAGCCTAGGGACAAACAACACATCCTTGAACGATATGGGTGGCATAGTATCCCTTTGATATGTCACTGTGCCATGCCCAGCAACCCTGATAATGGTGTGATCTCCAAGTGCAATCTCCATCTTGATCTCAAGATCTCTAAGATCGGTGAAGTGCTCTCTCACACCCATCATATGGCTCGAAGCTTCACTATCTATATGCCAAATGTTGGATGGTGTCTCAACTGACGCACAACAAACAATGAAGGCACACTCCCTCTCAAACTGAGTAGTGAACTCCTCCTCATTTGTTGTAGTTGTTGTACCACCCGGCCTCTTTTTCTGCTTGTTGGGACATTGTCTAGCATAGTGTCCCATCCTCTTCCAAGCAAAGCATTTCACTTTGCTCATATCTCTCTTCAGCCCACAACCACTCTGTTGTGGCTTGGCCCCTCTTTTGGGACCCTGTCTAGCACTCTGATCGGTCTTCTTCTTGCCCATTGTATAGAGAACAAGATCCTCCTCACCCTCTGCAACATGTTGTTGGCCTGTAGATCCAGAGCTAAATCTCAGCTCCTCCTGCACGAAGTCGTCCTAGAGTCTTTCCGAACTGGGCATAGCCTCCCTGCCCACAATGCCTCGCACAAAAGTCTCCCAAGGTTTGGAGAAGCCATTTAAGGTTGTCCTCACCAAAACCATGGGATCCACTATCTCACCAACTACCGCAAACTCATCATGAATTTGAGTAAATCTCCCGAGGTATGAGGTAACCGACTGACTTGAGCATCTTAATGCTCCTAAGCTTCTCCTGAAGAACCATCTTTCGGTTTTGATTAGGACTCTGGTAGAGTTTGCATAATGAGTCCCACATCTCAAAAGCAAACTCCTTACCAGTCAAATGAGGTATGACATGGTCTCTGACCGCATCACAGATAGTCCTCTTTGCCTTGGTGTTCCTCTTCCTGAACTCTGCCACCAACAAGTGAGCAGTAAAAGGAGGAAGAACCACTGGAGTCTGAACTATATCCCATAGTTCAAGATGCTCCAAGACAAACACAATTCTGGTCTTCCAAAGGGACAAGTTGCTAGCGCTAGCTTATCCTCCACCCTCATCTGTGTCACCGACATGACTGCCCATTGAAGCCCAAACAGATGCTAAACTCTGCAAAAGAAAACAGCATCAACACTCAACACACAAGTGTGAAAAGAGGCTGTCCAAACTGTCCAAAAATTCTGCCCACTGTATGTTCCAAGAAATCAGCCAACACTTAGCCCTTTGGCTCTGATACCATGAAAATTTCCGAGGTACTAAAAGCTTCCCAACAGATCTGTCATATGACCTCTTGTTGGGCTCTAAGTTCAAGGTTCCAAACTGTTCTTGCTGCTGTTTTAGGACAGCAAACAGTTCTGATTTTTCTCCCCCTCAAATCTTCCTTTAGACTCATTATTGCATGCTCTTTTAAGGGTGCTCTTGCAAGTGTTTGATTGTTAGTTTAGGCTGAACAATTATAGCACATGCATAACCTTAAAACATGTAATACCCTCTTAGATCTTTAACTACTTTACAACTGATAATAACTAAGCACACATGACAGATGAACTCATGGGTTTTTGGTCAACATGACCCTGGATAACCCCCCCCCCGCGGGGAAAACCAGTTCAGAGATAGATGTATATGTAGAGATCTCAAAGCAAATTGCTACAAAGAGAAAATATAACAACGGAACCTGATATAATAGCAATCCTTCTCAGATTGCTTTGGAGTTCCTGAATAATAGCGCCTCTTTTTGACTTGTGCGCCCTTTCCTCTTTGCGCCTACTAGAAGATGTTTGCACCCTTGAATGTTCCTTTGCTTGATGGATGGATCCTTGCGCCCTCTCACAGATGAAGCACCTCTCCATGATCCAACCCTCACCACAAGCAAATCTCTTTCTTCAAGTGCGCCCCAACAAGTGCGCCCTCAACAAATGTGCCCCTCTTATGCTAGTTGCACCCCTCACCAAATGGGTGCACCCTCCACTAACTCACGCTCCAACCAAGAAGAAAACCCAAGCTAGATGCACCCTAGCCTCTCACCAAGACGCCTCCTCAAGCTATGCCCTCTCAACAATGGCTTCCCTCTCTCAATGGTGCACCTCCCTTCTCCTCTCCTTCACTCTACAACACAAGTGAACAATGAGCCTCTCTTTTGCCCTATGTGCCCCCTTTAGCCTTCCAAGGCCAAACCTAAAAGATCAATGGCTAAGATTAACTCTGGCCATGTCTAATCAAAGGGTGAGATCTCATCTCAAGAATCTCACTTAGAATCCGAGAACTCAGGAATTCAACTCATCAGCTACAACTTAATGGAACTCATCAGCTACGAGGGTTGTGAGGTAACTTAATGGAACTCAAACTGGTCCAAGAACTGTGTTGAAAGAAGAAGCTTCTAAGGGATGTTATCAATGTTTAGTGTTTGTATATATGTTTTACATTCAATATATGTATTTGATTTCAGTGTGTTTCAGCACTGTACGCCTTATGGGGGGGTATTAGAGATATAAGGCTTACTATGTAATAAAGTCACTTTATGACTTTAGAATATGTTAATGTTCACTTTTTGTGTAAAGCAATCTATCCCACGTTCATAAGTGGAAATGATTTGCTTAATGATCATTGATATATAAGGTGGTAAACTCCTTTGTAATAGATGCACCAGTTATTCATTGATAATATCATATGGTGTTATTGTGAGTATCTTTCTTTGAGCTTAGTTATATGACTCAACCCTATCTAGGGTTTCCTCATTTAGTGATATAGCTCATTTTGTAATAGAGGCCAATAAAGTAAGAAATCTACACATTAATTAATCAAACTCACTAGTGAACAAGAATTGGCTGCCAAAAAACTGTTACCTTTATCCCAGAGTTGTGTATACATAACCTAGAGATATCGACTTCAATCTCTTAAGCACTGCAAGGGAAGAAATATCACTTCTTAGGCACTTTACTTGCATCAAATTCAACAATAGTGACATGAACTCAATGGGAGCAACTCTCCAATCCTCACTCACAAATTCACTCAATCAAACTAACATGAAAGTACCCGTAAATCATGGAAGAATAATGGGACTCAAGAAAATTCTTGATTAAAAAGCTCAAAGGCCTCTACACCTCTTAGAGAATGAGGATGGGAGTGCACAAAGAAAGTCTCCCAGAATAGAATGAGAAAAGCAAGACAAAAATAGCCTATAGAAGGTGCCTTCATCCTAATTAGAATAAAGTCAGAGAAAGCACGAAGAAGTCCTGAAAAAGCTACTCCAAATAAGGCACACTTGCACCAACCAATCATGGATGAATTTTGCATGAAATGACCACCTGTCTGCCAAGAATAACTCCTCAAAAAGGGTGCATGAAATAGATTGGACATAAGCCTAAAATAAGCAGATGTGTGTCATAGATCTTCTCCAAACTAGGCACCCTCCTCTCCCAAGAATAACCTATGAAAGATGCCAAGAATAGCCCCAAGGTGGAGCACTCTCCTTCTGCCAAGAATAACTACATAAGAATGTAATAGATGAGCTCCAACAGGTCCAAAAGTCTCTGAGCATAGCACACTCCTCAAATAGACCAAATCTGCTTAACACACAGGCCACCACCTGCTTCACTTGGACCACAAGCAAAGAATAGTCAAGTGAAACACCAAAATAGAACCCTCAAGAAGAGCACTCCTCTCTAGGAAAAAATAGACCACAAATAGATGCATTGCTGGAAGTGGAAGTCAAACTGAAAGTCAAAATGAACTCCCCCATACAAGGCGCACTCAACTCCAACTCATGATGGATAAGGCTTAGTCCAAAGATAGAAATCACATGGTCCCCTCAAGGAATGTGCCCTAGTCCAAGAATGAAGACTTATGGTGCAAGAAATATAACGTGGTCGGTCATGGCCCATCCTTTTAGTCCCGGCCTCACGATTCGCTTTTGCTTTTATGGCTACAGTCAACTGCCCCTTGGTGCTCGTAACTCTCACCATGTTGGTCATTTATGATCTGGGTTAGGTATGCAACCATTTTGGGGTGGATCTACTAGGACACGTGATCTAGGGGAGCTACAAGGTCTCTTACCCCTTTGAATTTGATATAAAAGTGTTGCTCTTTGTAAAGGTTGTCACACCTATATATAGCACACTTATTGTATTCCTAAGCATGGATCCATCTCTTATGTATTCATCACACTTTGGCCATCTATTATCAGAGATGATTTTGCATATGTTCACTCAGTTTCACATCTCCTGAGGCAGTGTCACAGTTCTCGAGGTAGTACACATATTACGAGGTATTGGTCACATACTCCAAGGCACATTTCGGCTACTTTTGCACACATGGACATTGGACATCCTCTACACAAGCCACATGGGAGATCCTAGAACGCTCGTCTTCTTTCACCATTTTTGGAGGTGTCATCCACTTGATTTGAGGACCGACCCACACGTCTGGGGTTTATGACAACCATTTGAGTGTCTTGGGTGATGATTTGACTTGGAGATGGACTTTCCTTGCCTTGTGGAGCATCTTTGCTTGATTTGAAGGCTTGAACATGCCCTGGAGACTACTCTTGATGATTCCTTGAGCACATTATGATGAGGTCATCCACTTTTGAGGTCATTCTCCATGTTTTCATGAGGTCGTTCCACTTGGAGGAGAGGAATGTTGGAGCTTTGCTAGCTTGGGAGGCTACCTTACCTTGTTTTGAGCCCTTTACGTCACTCTTTCTTTGCAACCTTGTGCTTGGAGAGCAAATCAGCCCCATTTTTTGTGGGATGTTCCTCTTGCATGAGAGTTTTATGTACATGTGGCATCATTTGATTTTGAATTGACTTAGTCTCCTTCTTTGTGTGGATGACAAGTCTCCTTTGTTAGTCTCCTAGGCTAAATTTAGGGAAAAAAAATAATAAATAATGAGAAGAATGTAGAAGCCCCCTCTATAAATAGAGGCTCTCCTCTCATTCCAAATGGTTGTGAATTGTTGGAGATCATTTTTACAAGCCATTAACAGAAGATCTTTCTTGGAGTTTTAGTGTCAATTTTTGGAGCTCTCTCTTTCTTGGTTATTTTTTTTGGTTCATCAAAGATATTATTGTGAATGTTCAAGACTTCTACATGCTAGCAAGATCGATCCATTTGAGGAGTTACTTAACTAATCGGACAGGAGATGTAGGGTGTGTTCCTTCCTTCTTCTCTTGTTAACTTCAGTAAGTACTTAATCCATTGCTTTGTTTTTTCCTTTTGGTTCCTTGGCAAGGGTTTTAAGCATTATATTCAAGTTATAGTTGATCTTGTTGGTGAAGGCTTTTCCCTTGAGGAAACCCTTCTTATAGGGCTTTGGTTTTCATGACTTGTCTTGATTAGAGAAGAGACTATTTTTCCCGAAGGTTCTAGTCTCTCATTCTAATCCATAAGCCTTAGATAACCAATTCTTGGAGAGGCATACTTCTTGGCCCCATAAGCCCTAAGTGGAGATAAGGCACTAAGTCTAACTCCCAACCACCAACCACAAAAACCCTAATATTCCAAAATTTATTTTCTTTCTTGTTTTATAGAAAACAAAAATTTAAAAAAATATCAAAAAAATTAAACAAAAATATATATTCATTGTCTAAAGAAACATTAATGTTTCATCTTGTTTTCTAGACATATTGTACAAGGGTTTATGCTTCATTGTTACTCTATAGCCCTAAGAAGGAAAATCGGCCCTCCCGAATTGTGCTTTAAGGATTATTCTAAAATCTTGTGGGTTGATTTAAGGAGTTCTTCAAATCTGAAAATTAAATTGTAGCAGTAGAAATCAGATTTGGTGAAACCTTAGAGGCCAGGGTTTGGTTCTTCAAGGTGTATTCTAACCCTCTCCTGGTGTATACTTCATTTCTAGAATGTTTTTCAAGCTTATCTAACATATCTAGTTGTGAAATCTGTTGAGTTTTGTGGACCTTGGGAAGTGGTCACCTTGTGTTTGTGAGTCTCTAAACACAAGAGGGAAATGTTTGACCTTTGTGCCTATTACTTTATGTCTAATTTCACTTTGACTTAGGAGATTTAAGTCAAAATTGAAATATGTCACTTTGTGGGTGAATTAAGAGACAATCAATTCACTTTGTGCGTGAATTAAGAGACATAAAGCAAACTAAGGAAACTTAACCAAAAGTTGGTTTCTAAGTGAGATATTGAGATGAAATCTCACCCATTGATTAGAGTTGGCTAAGACTGATATTAGCCATTGATCTATGGGTTTGGCCTAAGGATGGCTAAAGAGGGTGCATAGGGCAAATGAGGGATCCATTGTTCACTTGATCACTTGAGAGAGTTGGGTGAGGAGAAGAGAAGTGAGAAGAGAGGGTTTGAAGGAGGAAGCTAGGGCACAAGCTGGTTCAGATCTTCTTTCATGGAGTGTGTGTGTGATTGCTAGTTGGAGGGTGCATCCTTGGAGTAGGGGCACAAGCTAGCAGGCACATGTTGGAGAGGGGCGCACTTGGATTTGGTTAGAGGATTGTTGAGGGCACACATCAAGGGAAAAAGGTGTGCAAGGGATCTTCAATCAGCCAAAGAAATCTCAAGGGCGCAAGCATCTTCAAGCTAGGACAAGGAAGGAGGGGGCGCATTTTTCAAGGAACTATTTGCTAAGCTTGAGAGGAGCTTGCAAAGTATTACAGGTTCCTTTGTATTGCATTCCTTGTTGTATTTATTCTTGAAGAACTCCATATATATATATATATATATCTAAACTAGTTTTCCCCGGGGGGGTTTATCCAGGGTCATGTTGACCAATAACCCATGAATACATTTGTCATGTCTGCTTAGTAATTTTCAGCATTAGGAGTTGTTAAGATCCTGGAGGGTATTGTTTGTTTCAAGGTTTATGCATGTGCTAACATTGGTCACTAAAACACTTGCAAGGGCACCTTAAAAGAGCATGCAATCATCAGTTTAAAGGCAGATTTGAGGGGGTGAAAAGCCAGACCTGTTTGCTGTCCTAAAACAGCAACAAGAACAGTTTGCGAACCTTAAACATAGAGCCCAACAAGAGGTAATAAGACAGACCTGTTGGGCAGCCTTTAGTTCCTCAAGAATCTTCAGAATCAATCTCCCAGTTGCTTAATTGTGTTTAACTTTTACTGGGAGATTCTCTTGGTGAAACCCTAAAGGGATTCACCATCCATTCTTACAAGTTTCTGCTAAGTTCATGATTACATATCAATTCAGCTTGTAATTTATCTGTGTTAGTTTGTATTTAACACTATAGCTATCTCTTATTTCAGACTTACCACATAACAATTAGCTCCTAACCCTCTTTATATTGGGGTGGTTTATGCCCTTGCTTCTTATTGGATATTATTTTAGGCATCTTATCACTTATTGGGCATTGGTCCATCTAATCGTATATTAAGGTGCTATGTGTTGAGGTGAATCTTTAGCAGGATAACAAATTACTTGGCAGGTTTACTTCACGTAGTTTGGGATACCCCACGTGGCTTCTAGGAGCTGGCCTGAAGTGAAGGAGAAATTGTACTAAGGTGACAATGGTGCATTTCCCAAGTGTGCTTACCTCCTTAGCACCACAGTGGGGACTTTCATAAGGGTGTTAATTTGGGCAGTAACACATCTAAACAACTCAACTAATACAATATTTCTCCAATTGTTGCCACATTGAATTTCCATACATCTACAACTCTAATTGCAAGGCCCATAAACTGCAAAGGGACCGGTGCCTCTTTCCCATAGACCAACTTGAAGGGGGTTCAATCAACTGACTTCTTATAGGTTGTTTTGTATGCCCATAAAATTGTTGGGTACTTGTCATCCCAGTGATCCCTTTCAATATTGCACATCTCTGTCAACTCTTTAAATTATTAGAGTCTTGTTGAAAGCAAAAACAACTTTATTTCCCTGTCGTTCATATGGGCAACTCTTCATGTGCACTATCATAAATTCAAACATCAAATCTTGATAGTCCCAATCACAAAATGGGTTCCTTGATCAAATAGGAGAGAACAATTGGAGGAGTTTACTTACTTTTGTATGGAAGAGATATTGAAATTCACGATAGTTAGTTAGAGAATCGAATGGAACCAAAACCAACCCAAATTCTGCAACAAATCTAGCTAAATAATTACTTCTGTTAAATATTCATTTATTTAACTTTATTTAGTTTAACTTAATAATTATTCAAGTTAACTATATATTACTTAACTTGATATTCACTCAAGTTGCCTTAACTGATAATTACTTAAGTTAAACCCATGCATGCTAAGTCGCTTATACTGAGAACATATTTACTTGTCGATCATTCAACATGCGTATGACTTGTCCAGTCATGTTACACTTAGGAGTTCAATTTCACTCAAGCAAACACAAGTTCCTTCATGCATTGTCACATGTGCCAACGCACTAGCTCATTACATAACATATTTGTAGCTCAAGTATAATTAAAGAATCACTTGTCTCAAGATGTGCTGCTACAGTTCTCTAGCACAATTTAGTCACATGCTACAACTGCTTATCTAGAGTTGATCAGACTCTAGACAAGGTCTTGTAGCTTAATCCATCTCAAGTGACCTAGAAGAACTACACATCACTTTTTCCAACTAGGCAAAATCAGTCTTTGGTCAAGTTAGACTGACTTACAGCTAGACTCTTGTCCTGAACAACATGACCCTTTTCTCCAAGTCTCAAGTTCT
>SNQJ01S0077266.1:7468-22317 GCA_010110895.2 Picea sitchensis | reverse complement strand
GGATCTCTATTTATACTTTTAGGTTAGGTTAGGGTAATAAAAATATTAATTAAAATAACATGTTTAATTAATATAAATATTAATTAAACATGTTATAATTAAAATATTTAATTTATATTTTCTCATTAACCCCTAAAGCAAAAACAAAACCCCAAAAACAGGGGGGGTTTAGGAAGGGGTGACTTGGTGGCAATACTTGTCCATTCATTCTCAAAGTGACCTTTTTAATTTGATCATCATTGCATATGGGATACATCCCTTATGCGGTCATGTCCACCTTCAAGGAGGGACATATACCAACAACTGCCTGGTCAAGGACCAAGTTGCCCCAGAACATTTATGGGGTCTTATCCTCCAAGGTACAAGACCAAGGATCAACCCATGCCCCAGGCATGGGTACCCTGGAACATTTCCAGGGGCCCTAGACATATCTAGGGACTTTAACTGCTTGGTCCCAGACCAAGAACCCCAGTCATATACTGGGGGCCCTAACAAGGGTCTTTTGCCATGGCACTGACTGTTTTGGTCCCAGACCAAGAACCCCAGGAGTGCACTGGGGGCCCTAGATCTTGGCTAGCGTCTTTGCCATCCTCCCAGAGAATGGCTCTTACAACTGCTTTAAATTCAACAAAAGAGATTTTACCCCTTCTTGAGAATAAGTTTGCCAATGGGAAAAAAATTTATAACAACAATTATGTCATGAAGTGAAACCATAAACATTCAGATTTGATGATAGAAACTCAATGACATATTTCAACTAACTTCACTTAATAAATCAGGTGTTACTTTACTCTTGAAAACTAATAATAGCATGCCTCCTAAATAGGTAAGAATGTTCCAACTCTACAAAAATAACATGTGTTACTAAGAATTTAAGAAAAATTCACAAGCAACACATTTGTCCCAGCAGGTTCGGTTTAGATAGGTACCTTCAACTATCCGTTTTTGGGCTTCACTCAGCGTTTCCCAAATAGGACCTTCCTGAATAGCTTTGAATGCATTGAAGATAGGTTTGCTTTGTCCTAGTCTAAGTTGAAATGTCACTTTTTCAGGCTGCATGTTGTAACAAAAGACATCAGAATGTGCTTCTGACAAAATATAAGGATATAGATAACATAAAACAATCACTAGCATTAAGCATTGTCGGAAACAGTTGCTAGTTCATACAATGATATATCCAAAAATTTCAAAACCATGATATGATTTGTCTCTAGTTACTAGTTTGCATGGAATATCATATTAAGAAAACTATAGCTGTAAGTTGCTCTACCAAAACAGTTTTTGCAACAAACATTTCAAGTAATAGATGATAATGGTATTTCAAATCTTCTTTTGATGGGAAATTGTACTTGGAATAGTAACACACTTTTCTGGTGCTGCTATGTAAATAAACTAACAATAAAGCATTAGAGAAGTTAGGGATTAAAAGCAGAAGTAATATCTCTCTATCCCACCTTTTGTTTGTAGATGATATATTACTCTTCTGCAATGGATCAATGCCCAAAAGCTCAAATAGATATTAGATCCATATTGTAAAACTACATGTATGATGATTAATGTACAGAAGTCATCTATACCTTTTTCAAGATTGGAAGATGAGGAGAATGTCGATTTCTTATAACCCAGTACACAGATTAATGCCAATAATTTACTAAACCAAAAATTTATACTTTGCTATTATAAATTTCAGAATTATGCATACAACCTACAGCTGAGTTATTTATCCAGAAAATGACAGCAGAAGCATGCAGTAAACCAAGCATAATAATGGACAAACACCAGATGTACCCTGGAAACCCTAATGTGGGGAAAACCAGCAAAGGAGGGGCTTTTGAGAGAAATATTACCACAACAGAATTATTCAGAAATTTCTTACAGTAAAACAGCCCTCTTTATCAGCTGTACGGCCCAGCTAATCCCAGCTGTACGGCCCAGCAAAAGGCTGCCTCTATCACTGTTGTATGGCCCAGCAATCTCTGTTGTACGGCCTGCTGAAAAACCCCTCTATTGGATGTTGTACGGCCTGAGTATTTTGGCATCTGATGGCTGTTGTACGGCCTGCACAGAAATGGCCTCCTTGCTTGCTGAAGGTATGGCCCAGCTGACGCCAACAAGTGCGCCCTCTCTGCTACAAAAGTTCGGCCTCCGCAAGCTGCCTCAAAAGCCCTGATATCGCCCCTCAGCTAGCTGATATATTCACTCAGCCAGTCGCCCTCCCTCAGCCTCAAGCACCCTCCTTCTTCTCACTTGCTCAACCTCACAAATGAGAATGCATGTCCTCTCACCCTCAACCCCTTCCTTTATCATCCTAGCAGCCACCTTTTCTTCCTTGAGATGTGTGCCATTTCAGCCTCCAAGGCTCCAAGGAGGTGAGGTGCACCCCCCCTTGGCTGGGCCCCACAAACCACTCAAGAGTCCATGAGGTGCGCCCCACTAGCCAAGGGACCCATAATCCACTTAAAAGACATAAATTTACTTCATTTTCCTAAGTTAGACTTAAGCTAAGATAACGAAGGCTGATCTGGGTCATTTGTGTGTCCATTTGCTAGCCTAGGACACATAGGCATAGTTGAGACACCTACCGAGCTACAAAAACTAACACTCCCTCTTAACGAGGGAGGTGTCTCCACCCGGATCAATCTTTGATCCCATCAAATCTATTGTTGTTGTAGTTGTTCCCTCTAAACTGGAAGACATCCCTGCTGCACTCTGATCTAATCTCATGCTCTGCTCATCCATCAGTGTCAAATCATACCAGTTGACAGTCCTGGATGAAGTCACTCGTCCACTAGACTCAGCAACTGACACGGATCTCTAATCCAAGATCCACTTGGATCCAACTACAGGTTGTCYTGGCACCTTGTACATCATGCATTTCCTGATGCCAGGCCTCATTGTTACATCCAAGGTTGCTCCCTCTGAACGTATGAACACTTGTCCATCCTCGAACATCACTACATACCCCTTGTCCTCCAGAGTTGACACAAAGAGCAAATTAACCCTTAGCTCTGGTACAAACATCACCTCATCCACCTTGAGAGAACCACCTAACTCTAGCTGAAATTTGCGCATCCAACCCCCTTCACTGCATGCATGGTGTCAGCCCCACTACTCACATGCGAGTTTGAGCCCGTCTCTAAAACACTAAGGAATACCAATCGCATTCCCGTCATATGGCGAGATGATCCACTGTCCACTAACCAGGCTCCACTGTCCTCCAACTCAGCTAATCTACTGCTGCTAGAAAGAGAGGCAACCAGAGAAAATTCCGCATTGAATTTCTCCGCAAACTCATCTATCTCAGTAGATGTTGAGGCTGCCATCTATACCTCCTCCTTCTTCTTCTTCTTCTTGGGAAACTAGCTGGCATAGTGGCCAGTCTTGTGACATGCAAAGCATTTCACTTTGACCATGTCTTTGGAACTTCCCGCTCCACTGCTCTTCTTCGCATGAAAAGCCACATTCTCCTCACCTTCACTCTTTGGCTGGCTAGCCTAAGTGGCATCAACTCTCAACTCCTCCTAGGTGAAGTCATCCCATAACCTCTCCCAATCAGGGAGTTTCTCCCGAGCCACCACTCCCGGGACAAATACTTCCCACTACTTGGTGAAGCCATTCAAGACTATCCTCACCAACTCAGTCTCTTCCACGGCCTCTCCCACAACTGCCAATTCATCTCTAATCTGAATGAACTTTGTGAGGTAACTAACCACCGACTCTCCCTTGGCCATCTTCGTGCTTCTCAGCTTCTCTTTGAGCAGCATCTTCCTGCTCTGGTTATCAGACCGGTACAACTTTACTAGAGCCTCCCACATATCCTCGGTTGTCTTCTTGCCAGATAGGTGAGGAATAATGTGGTCTTTGACTCCATCCACAATTATTTGCCTTGTCTTCACATCCTTCTTGAAGTGGATTGCTTGTTGTGTTGGATCAGCTGGGAGTACAACCTTGCCTTCAATGAACTCCCACAAGCCATTCTCCTCCAACAGCAAACCCATTCGCTCCCTCCATGGATTGAAGTTTGAGGCGCCCTCCAGCTTGTCCTCATACCTCAAGCCTGCACTGGCCATAGTCAGTTGCTTTGACTCCCACATACTTTCTAGTCACACGTCCCACTTGTCGATTCACCCTTCGTGATCTGCACAACAAGTCACTTGGCTCCTTCTGTACTCAGAGGCTGAGCTCTGATACCATGTTGATCTATTATAACCCATCACAATAGATTAATGCCAATAATTTACTAAACCATAAATTTATACTTTGTTGTTATAAATTTCAGAATTATGCATACAACCTACAGCTGAGTCATTTATCCAGAAAATGACAACAGAAGCATACAATAAACCAAGCAGAATAATGACAAACACCAGATGTACCCTGGAAACCCCAATGTGGGGAAAACCAACAAAGAAGGGGCTTTTATTGAGGCTTTAAAGAAATATTACAGCAACAGAATTATTCAGAAAATTCTTACAGTAAAACAACCCTCTTTATCAATTGTACGGACTAGTTAATCCCAGTTGTACGGCCGTACAAAAGGTTGCCTCTATCACTGCTGTACAACCCAACAATCTCTGTTGTACGGCCTGCTGAAAAACCCCTCTATTGAATGTTGTATGGCCTGAGTATTTCGGCCTCTGATGGCTGTTGTACGGCCTGCACAGAAATGGCCTCCTTGCTTGCTGAAGGTACGGCCTAGTTTGGCCCAGCTGACTCCAACAAGTGCACCCTCTCTGCTACAAAAGTTCAGCCTCTGCAAGCTACCTCAAAATTCCTGAAATCACCCCTCAGTTGGCTGATATATTCACTTAGCCGGTCGCCCTCCTTTATCAGCCTCAAGCACCCTCCTTCTTCTCACTTGCTCAATCTCACAAATGAGAATGCATGTCCTCTCACCCTCGGCCCCTTCCTTTATCATCCTAGCAGCCACCTTTTCTTCCTTGAGATGTGTGCCAGTTCAACCTCCAAGGCTCCAAGGAGGTGCGCCCCCCTTGGCTGAGCCCCACAATCCACTCAAGAGTCCATGAGGTGCGCCCCACTAGCCAAGGGACGCACAATCCACTCAAAAGACAGAAATTTGCTACATTTGCCTAAGTTAGACTTAGGCTAAGACAACTAAGGTTGATCAAGGTCATTTATGTGTCCATAAACTAGCCTAGGACACATAGGCATAGTTGAGACACCTATTGAGCTACAAAAACTAATAGAGACTCTTTATTTCTCTCAGATATTTCCTTTCCAACAGATCGATATTGAGAATGGTTTGAAATATTTAGAGTTTTATCTCAAGCCAACTGCTTATGGGAAGAAGGATTGGTTTTGGCTCATTGCAAAGGTGGAGAAACGACTATCTATATGGTATGACCATTAGCTTTCCCATGGAGGTAGGTTGATTTTAGTCAAATCTGTTCTCAAGGCTATTCTTGTATTCTGGATGTCTTTTAGACTTCATCCCTAAGGAGGTTTTAGAAAAAAATTACGCAATTGAGCTTCAGATTTCTGTGGTCTGGAAGTAAGGAGAAAAGAGGTTTAGTTTGGGTAAGATGGAATCAGATTGCAGTGCCAAAAAGATCACGGTGGTTGGTGTATCAAGAATATTTATCCTTTCAGTAAGGCTCTGGCTGTGAAATGCGATTGGAGGTTGATGGTTGATTGAAGGTAAGGGTCTTTGGTGTCAAGTCAATCATCAAAAATATATGATGCATGATTCAGAGGAAGACTGGATATGGAATCCCGTAAAAAATGACATAATGCTTCTATCATCTGGAAAGCAATGGTGATAGCATTTCCTTTAGTGGGACATAGCCTTGTCTGGAAAGTGGGGAACAGATTGAGGGTGAGAATGTTAGTTTTGTAGCTCGGTAGGTGTCTCAGCATGGGCCTAAGTGTCCTAGGCATGCTGATGGACACACTAAATACCCAGATCAGCCTTATTTGTCTTAGCCTAAGTCTAACTTAGACATGCAGCAAAATTTCTGTTTTGAGTAGATTGTGGGTCCCTGGCTAGTGGGGCGCACCTCATTGAGTGGATTGTGGGGTCCAGCCAAGGGGGGCACACCTCCTTGGAGCCTTGGAGGTTGAAATTGGCACACATCTCAAGGAAGAAAGGTGGCTGCTACACATTCACTTTTGGTGAGCAAGAGAGCTGAAGAAGAGGGCGCATTGAGCTGAGGAAGAGGTCAACCGGGTCAGAGGAGCAAGATTGCGAGTTGGCTGGTCTAGCAGCAAAGGGAAAGGCCGAGTTTTGAGCAGGCCATACAGCAGAAAGAAGAGAGTCGTACAGGCCGTACCTGTAGCTGAGAGAAAGTCGTACAGCAGGCCGTACACCAGCAAGAATAGGGCCAAATAACCAGGCCGTACACCAGCAAGAATAGGGCCAAATAACCATGCCGTACAGCTGCAAAAGAGGCCAAAATTTCTGGGCCCAATTCTGGGCATTCTGAGCAGAATTTTTGCTAGGCCGTACTGCACAATTTGGGCTGGACCATACAGCTGAAACAGTGTACAAAACTGCTGTAAGATTTTTCTGGCTTATTGCTGCTGTAACTTATTCCTCTGAAGCTCAATAGAAGCCCCTCTTTGATGGTTTTCCCCACACTGGGGTTTCCAGAGTATTTTCTGGTGTAGTCTATTTTATGCTTGATTTTTGTGGATGTTTCTGCTGTTTATTTTCTGATTAATAACTCAGTTGTAGGTTGTTAGCGTAATGTTCAGATTTATATCAGCAAGTATAATTTCTGGTTAAAGTAAATTATTGGCTATAATCTCTGTGTGCTGAGTAATAGAAAGTCAACAGAGAATTGGTTCAAATCCTTGGGTTTCAAGTGGTGAAGGTTTTAGATTATCTAATAGACTCAATGAGAAGTTTCATTGAGGCAGTTATTTTTTCTTAGGCCGGTAGCTTATCTAGAAATGACTACTATTTGGAGACAGGAGTGGCGATCAGCTATCATGGTAGGGTTGGATGATAGAGATGCAATTGAATGGGAGAGATTCACTTCTGCTTTACAGGCTACTCATGTGAGGATCAAGGATGAGGAGAACGAGCTTATTTAGGGGGAAAACCCAGCCAGTGGAATAGACACACCAAAAACTGGATATCAATCCTTAAGTGTTACAATTGGGAAGGAGCACGTGGTCTGGTGGTGGAAGCTTATCTGGAAATCCAAATGTCCGTCAAAGTCACATTTTTATGTGGTTAGCTTTAAGGAATAAGGTTCTCACTTGGGATATCCTTCAAAAAAGAGGTTTTAATGGTCCAAGATGTATTCTGTGCAAGGAATGTGATGAGTCTATTGAGCACCTGCTTATATTTTAACCCTTTACAATGCAGGTATGGAATGAATTGGAAAGGAGTTTATAGGTTTAAGAGGGATTTGGGGTTGTACATCTATTAATGAGGGTTTGCAAAAGTGGTGCAGAAATACTGTTGTTAAAAATTTCAAGCCTTTACCTTTGTTAGCTGCCTGGGGAATATGTCTGGCACGTAACACTCAGATCTTAGATGAAAGATGTATTTCTCCTCTCCAGTGTGCTGTCCAGAGTCTGTCTATTCTAGAAGCTTTTGATCAGTCGGTATCCAAAGTCTGTCTATTCTAGAAGGTTTTGATCGTTCAGTAAAGGAAAAACCTTCTAGAATGAGTAGAGAGGAGCAGATTGTTAAAATTGGTGCATGGGCTTTTTTGGATGGTGCAAATCAAGGGGATCCCCCTTCCAGTAGAGCAGGTGGCGTGCTATACTTACCTGATGATCACTATCTAAAGTTTAAAGCAGGATTGGGAAGAGGTACAAATAATATTGCTGAGCTGATGGCATTAAAGTTGTTAATTATGCTCGCAGATGAAAAAGGTGCACAAAACTTTCAAATCTTTGCCGGTTCTCTGGTTGTTGTGAATTGGATGAAGGATATCTACAATCTGGAAAATTATATTTTGAGGACAATATTTGAAGAGGTCGAGCTGGCTTGTTCTGCTTTTAACAATATCTCTTTCTTTCATGTTTTCAGAGAAAGGAATTAGGATGCAGATGCACTCTCAAAGGCTGGATTGCTATTGGATGCAGTTGTCTGGCACATTTAGGAGTCAATTGCTGGCCATAATTCTAAATATTTCCATCCTTCTTTTTATTGGTTTCTTTCTGATGGGCAGTCAACCCTACATGACATTTAGAATTTTGACTATATGGGTTCATGTTATGTATATGGGATATATTATGGATGTACTGGTTTTTTATGTTTCACTGTTTTGGACTAGTCTGAAGGATAGGATGGAGTAGGATACTATATGTTCTTTTTGATAGTCCCGTGGTGGATTCTTTTTTGAAATGCAGAAACGCATTGACAGAATGTAATTTTGTTAAACATCATAAAATTATGAATTTTTTTCTGAGGAAAAAGAACATTACAGAAGTTACAACATAAAAGTAAATAAATCCCATTTTCTATACTTCTAGTTGATTTATGCACCCTCTATTTCCTTCCAAAATAATTCATTGGAAAAGCAAACACCCCTCAGGCCGATAGTGGATTCCTAAAATATATTGCAATAGAGGTTTGAGCCTATAAGATCAGTTTTTTATGTCTGAAGCCAATCATACACATTCAGTACCATGTCAGCTATCAAAGCTCATGTCGCAGTTCTTTTTAATGTAATCCAAACTTCAAAGAAATCAGAAATGTATTCACACCAGCACCTTCAAGTTCCAATTATATCGCCAAAAAATTAAAATGTGTATGACATTCTTCCAATTGGTTTGCATACAGCTAAAGAGAATCTGACCAAAAAGGAAATGAGATTTATGGCAAAAAATCTATTTCAAGATCTAACTGTGTCAAGACTCAACTCACAACAGGGTTATTGATGATCATGCATGCAAGACTAACCACTCATTGACATATTATTCATGGCAAATTGCAAGATAAAACACACTAAAAGACATGCATACTTATCATGACACAAGGATACACAATATGCCATTTGGCATTAATCCATCATCTATTACCATCATGAAACACAAGTTTTACATCAGAACATTTCAAGCCCTGCTCACAGCTTTCAACAACTTCCACGTCACAATTTGTTTTGTTGATTTCTTATGAGTCATTACTAACTCACATTGACTGGTCACACTTACATCCAAATGACGTTCGCATAAGTATAGCTAATGCTTTCCTGCAAGAATTCCTCCACTATGTAAAACATGAACCTATTAAATACATCATCTTTTAGCTAATCATCTCATAGCATCATGAGATGCAAGTGAGTAACAGAACCAACCATAACTGAAGTAATCCTTGTGATTAAAACTTTAAAATTTTTTGGTGCTTGCTAGATAGTAGAATGGTAAATATTTCAAATATTATGTTAGAAGGATCCCAATGATTTAATGGGAAAATTTTAGTGCCTCGAAACAATGAATGCTTGCCATATTTCAGTATAGTTGTCTAGATAAAATAGTCACGGGCCAGGAATTACAGACTGAAATGAATGTGGAATCTCAGGCTAAGTATGATGAGAAGAATCAAAAAGCAGTAATGCTTATCAAGCTGTCAGTTACCGATGAAATGCTACCAGAGGTAAAGGAAGGAGATGATACATTCATAATCTGGCAACAATTGAAGAATATGCATTATAGGGCTCTCTTCTTGAAGAATTTGTTATTTTCATTGAAATTGGAAGAACGTGATTCCCTTCCGAAGCATATGTCAAAAATGAAAGATACAAGGGATCGAATGAAAGCGATAAATAAGAAGGTTGAAAAAGAAGATTTGGTCATAATTATATTTAAAATTGTACCACCATCATATGAGATTTTTTAAAACTCTATATATCGCTTCTGAAGATACTGACATATCATTTGAACAGTTGAGCACCAAACTGTTGCAGAAGGATTGGTGGACAAAACAGTTTGGCAATAGTAGTGGGAATGGAGCATCAAAGATGGTGCTTACAGCAAAATTTGAAGGCAAGGAAAAAAAACGAGAAGCAGAAAGAAGGAATGATGGCAGCAAATCTTCAGGCTTGGGTACTCAAAAACCTGGAAAGACTATCAAATATTTTTATCGTGGTAAGAATCAAGATAGTCCATAGGAGTAAGTTTTGTAGGAAATAGTCATGGGATGAAAAACAACACCAAGGGCCTTATTTCAGAAATCAATCTAGAAAGAAACGGGCCAATGTATTTGAGCACTAGGAAGAGCATGATTTTTATGCTTTCATAGCAGGAAATAAGGGCAAAAAATGAGGTAAGCCTGACATTGATTCAAGCACCTCTTAGAATTCTCCTCTTCTACTTTACCTTTAAATATAGGTCAAATCCAATTATCCTTCTTAATGTAGGACATTTTGGCTTCAAGGGTTAAGTTCTCTTGTTTCATTTGTGATTTTGGGACAAAATAACAGGCGAGGAAAACACCTATAGGTGGGACACTAGACCTCAAGTTTGTTGTAGTATACCCTTGTTATCATGTTTGACACATAGGAGTAACAAAAAGTCCGACTAGGTTGTGAGGGAGGAGCTCAACCCTGACAATTACATAAATCTATCCACTATTAGAAGAGTGCCTAGCAGCTCCAAGGCATTAAAGATAGTCATTGTGTGATCGTGCTCTTAAGCCGAGTTGTGCAGTCATGTTTAGCTACTTGGTATTAGAGAGAAATAGAGATCAACACATGCCATTGACACATGGAGTAGAGTATCATCGAAAAGACTTGGGAGTTGGCTATCACACTTTCCCTGATAACGTGACCATCCATTACCCCTGCATTAACTTGATTGAGTAGGGTTATATTGCATGCTAACACAAACACGGTGTTTTTAATGTCAATGTGTTACAATTGAGAGAAAACCCGATCCCCTAATATACATGTCATGAGAATGTCCTAATAGAAATTGAAATTTTTATTGCTGTCCATTAAAGACCAAAATAGGTCAAAGTAACTACTGATTACAACTAGCAATAATAGCCAAACCAAAACATAGGGGTGCAAAAGACCCCCTAATATAAGACGAAATAAAATAAAAAATGAGTACAAGAGCATCAAGACACAAAATGACACAAGCATAGGCGTACAAGTAGGTTACCCCAAAAGTCAAGGTCTAGCCTAGGTGGTTGAGGAGTGTTATCCTCCCCACCCAGGTTCAATTCCCGCAAGTAACATGTTGAGCTCTTAATGAGCATATCGTTGTGACAGACTTGAGCCCTGTGTTCACAGAGCCTCAAGATTCTGCAGAATCCGGTTTACCCTGTGTACAATCCTCAAAACGGGGAGAAGTTCCGAGTGGGTTTCCCTAGGATGTGTATAGAAAAACTAGGTTATCCCCAAAAGGAAAACCATATAGACCAAATTTTGTTACAGCAAGCATTAAAATGTAAATATAGCTAACACAGAGTACCTAAGATAACTAAAAACCAACCACCTACTCTTTAATAAAAGTTCCCAGTCCCTGCTCAAGCACTTTTTACTAATCTATATTCTATACACACTAATATATGTTCTTTACTTCTTCAAGAAAAAATGCTAAGGTGCTGCAATGTATCTCAAAACCAACACTCTACAAAACAAATATTTTTGACAACATTTAACTCGATGCAAGACTAGCTTGCCGTATAGGTGATTCTCATACTTAAAAACTTGTACTAGAAACTTCTTTTGTAAAATTTAAATGTGCATTTTAACATAGTAGGACTCTTAGTTGATATTTTCCATGCATAGTATTTTACTTGTACTTTTGGGCATGTTCAAGTTTCAACCTCTCTGGTAACTTAACTTTTGAAACTTCAAGTATAATGATATATTAGTAAGAGCTTTCATCATTTTACTTTCTTGGACACTCCAAATTGGTAAAAGGGGTGTCATATAACTGCATCAATTCTTTCATGCTTTCCACTATTAGCCTTAATGTTTGACAATCTCAATTTTAGAGAAAATAAAGTTAAATGGGTAATGGGCTCATAAAATCGTCAAGTGATATTATCTAGAGATCCTAATTTGCGTTGTATTATTAGGAACGAATTGATCATAAAGTACACTAGTTAACAACCTTTAGCTCAAGATTTCAGGAGTTAGCACTTCAAGTATATTTCTCAAGAAAATTTGAACTGGGTAATACCAATCATAAAATTCCATGCACAACATATCTTAAATAAAACCATACCTGCACTTCCTCAATAGCTGAACGAAGATCTTCAGAATCTTTGACAGATTTAATATGGTTTACAACTCCCCATACAACAGTGAGACGATCCACAATTTTCTCCAAAGGCTCAACTAGTCCTGGCCAAGTTGGCTGCACTGTTCTTTCCAATTCAGCTAAATCATTTTCCTGCACAATAAAACTTGCACTTTCATGAGAATGTTTTTGAGATTAATCATAGAACGTATTATTCACATAATAAGGCAGAATACTTAATACCACTGTCAAGATAAATTTTCAAATTTTAAACCTTCTTCCAAAAATAATTAAGCTTCGGTGTGATGGAACAGCATAAAGACTAACAAAAACCATGAACAATGACAAAAAAGATAAGTAGACTAACTCACCTTTACATTTATTAATGGACCAAAAATTTAAATAGGGTTCCTGTAATTGTATTTGATAAAAATGTCTTCATCGAATGCTATGCACCAGCGTAGATCCATCTTAACCCTAGATCTATTAAGTACTGAGAGGGATCAAAAATAAATGGAATAGTAAATTTCCATGTGCTTAAAAGATCAAAGTTAAATAGATTTACACTGGTTTATTTTATGTCATGTCTTTTTGGTAGTCTTTTTTATTATTATGGTCAATTTTTTTCACTTTTATATTGCCGAGGTCAACTTTTCTTTCATTCTAGTTTATTAGGATCATTTTACTTTACATACACTTTGTTTTGCAATTAAGATATTATCTCAACTATTATTATTAATATTTTATTTAACTTTTTTCACCAACCTATGCCATAGTACTGTTACATTGCGTTACACATCCCATCCATACTGGGCTGTAAATAATTTTGCCTAACAGTTTTTTCCTGTAAAAGAAATAAGAAAAACGAGTAATGAAATAGATGCAGCTGATAATAAAGAATGAATTCCATGTAGCACTTAGAATAATCCATATGTTGCATGGGTTTCCAGAACGTGGGTACATGGGTACAAGTATCCAGTATGGCTTAAAGCTTTGCCCGGATTTGCAAGAAACAACAAGTTGGGAGCAGCAATAGTATATGTTCAAAAATATAGAAAAGTTAAATCTAATAATAAAAAATAAAACTAGAGGAAATTTCAAAAATTGAAATATAATATAATTGATTAATTTCTTTCACTTGAAAAATTGTATCCTTTCAAGCCTCTAGAAGTGGTCATGTGTTCAATCCTTGTAAATTTGCTCGCACCCATAGGTCCATGTTCAGATATACATAGATTGGGTTTATGTGACATTGAAATAACCCTTTGCTAACTATGCATGACTATATATATCTAGTGCCATAGTATGTGTTGTAAATTTGACCTAGGACTTCATTCCACTGTGATGCAGGAGCATCAAGGCTATGCCAGCAATGTGATAAGTGTGGTCATATGTTGTGGCAATTAAGGGATAAGTTGTCCTAAGAAATTGATGAAAGGATTTATTAATGAACATTTGAAATTATTAGTGGATAATCACAGTTGTTTAGCTTTGTTGTCAAATTTTGAGTTAAAATAGGAATAATTGGTTACCTAAGACTCCCTGCGAGGAGATCAAGCCAAGTAGACAAACTGTTGAGCAATTATAGGTATGCTGTTTTCTAAAATTAGAACTCCTTCATTTATGGAAGGAAGTTGTTAGTTTGTTAGAGATTTTTCTGGTCGAAATTCGAATTAGGGGGAATAGGGCAGAGTGGGAGGCAGAGGCGGTACTGAAATTGAGAGTGGGAGCTTAATGAAGATACAGAAGCTCTGTGTAGCTAAAAAAAAACAGAGAAATTTAGTGAACTGTTTCCCAGTCATTTCTGTGTGAGAGGATTTAATACGAGTATTAGTATTATTTTCCTGTGACTGGAATCGTGATTTTCACTTGTAGATTAGCTATTAATGGTTGATATAGGAAAATCATTGTTTTATTGAATGTGTGAATGAGTTTCTATTTCGCACTAGTATAGTTTCTGTATACAGTTAATAGCGCCCAGATCATCTGCAGACCAAGTATCGTGGTTGTTTCATTGCACAGGGTTGACAGAAATCAGAGGAGTTCTTCACGGTCCAGCGCACGGGTTGAGGAGTCTTGATCAGAACCCAAATTGAAACGACAGGCCATATTTCACTGCGCTCTTAAAACAGCCCGAGAGCTAACTGCTAGTTGGGGGCCACGAGGATACCGGTGGTCTTAGCTAAGACAGGTCTCCTCTGTGTAGATTGCGCCCAGGTCTAGTAGTTTTTTTTAATACTGTTTTCAGTGAGTGCGTTTGATTACTGTGTGTGAAGTTTAGCACTTGGTCGTTTATTTTGGGACTGCTATGTAAAGCAGACTTTCATCAAATTTTTGTGGTCCCGCCATATTGGATAAACGTTTAGTCAGTTGACTAACAGAGCTAAAAGAAAACAAAATTCATATTTTGACTTGTTTGGTTTGTTTCACATTTCTGCCATCAATTTTTGGTATCAGAGCAGGCTTTGCTCAGCACAGCAGAAGAAAGGCATGGCTATACGTATAGGCAGAGCAAGAGGTCGTGGCAGAGGGCGACCAGCAGCAAATGCAGAAGTCTTGGAGGAAATGAGAGAGTTATGGGCACGTATGGCAGCTATGGAGTTGGGCAGACAGAGATCCAGAGGCAGGGGATGTGAGTCATAGTTACAAGAACCGAACCGGTCGACCCCAAAAACCGG
>SNQJ01S0077265.1:33109-47080 GCA_010110895.2 Picea sitchensis | reverse complement strand
TATCTACTCGTGAGGATATTTTCCCTGGAGTATATAAGGCAAATGATTAACTCATATGACATACATTTTGTGTCTCTGAAAATAAAAAAAAACTTAGAATTAAAGGGAAAATAGGGTCTTTCATCTGCAATAGCCGAGGCGTCGGGGAGGAAGTAGACAGACTGTTGAAAGAAATTAAGTTTCATATTAGTTTCCTATGGCACTATGATCTGTGCAGGATAATTTATGAAATGAGGGTTAAAAATAAAAATATTCCATATTTTCATACACCCAAGCCCGAGATAGAGAAATTTGAAAATCAAACAGAATGGGAGCCAAACACTTTGGTAGAGATAGAAAAACATGACCCTTTGGTCACCATCTCACAAACAAATACACCAAAGGTTCCCAAAGAGAAAATATACAGGAAGGATACTTCACCTTCCGTCACAGAAGTCTCGGCTGAAGATTTCAATTTACACACCAAAAGGCCAAAAGCCAGTCACACACCTGACACGGCTGGTGAAAAGGGAATCCAATCCACTGAAACTATGAAAGATGATCAGTCACTTCTTAGCACAAGCAACAAGAATATCATGTCTATAGTCTTGCATAAGAAGCCCACGAATACTCCACCAGTCGACCAACCGAGCAAAGTGGGACCAAAATTGAGTGTTTTTGAGAAGTATGACCTGATCAAAAAGAAAAATCAGACACTGACCAATAGTACTTATGCTCAGTTTTGGAAATAGACTTCAACTGCACAACACAGACTGTTGTCTGCATTCGATATAGAGAAGGGTAGAATGCACATGGCATTCCTACAGGCACATGTGCCGGATCCGAAAGCCATCACTGATTACAAAAGAGCAACATTCGAGTTTCATACTAGAGATGTGCATCCCGCTGATCAGATGGATCTGCACAAGCAACTGGAGAAGCGGTTTTCTCCACGTTGGAAAATGCTTCTACTGCGGTTGCTAAATTATAGGTATCTTTGATCAATGTTTAGACACAACTGAAATTAGAAAAGATATCATCCTTTGCAAAAGATAATAAAATTAAGACGTTGGAAGAATTGGTCCTCAAGATCGGGTACCCCTCGAATGTGAAAGCAGTTGATGAGATGTTAAAAAATAAAAATGTCGATATAGCATCTCTGAGGAAATAGTTGAAATTTCCACCAACGGAAGATGCACAGGCAAAGGAGATAGTCGAGACAGAAGGTGAAAAGGATGAGATGCTCAAATTGATCATGGAGCAGAATGCATAGTTGAAAGAGATGGAAGCAGAACTGGAAAGGTTATTGAAAGAGAAGGAACAATCAAGGCCCATGTAAGTCATTCCATTTAGCGCATTTCCACTCACAGGAGTAAGCACAACATCTGCAGTAGATATTCCCTCAGCAACTCCACTGACAGCTCTGGAGAAGACAGTAGAACTGGCAGAATCGATGGAAGAGATGAATTTGCAAGAGACAGAGATTAGCAGACTTAAAAAGGAGGTTGAGAACCTTTAGGAACTCAATTATTCTTACCAAACCAGCTACTCCAAGGAGAAACAAACATCAAACAAGCTCAAACAGGAATTGCAACAGCTTCAGAAGCAAACAGTGGTAGGCAAAACACTTGTTGAGGTCAAGGAAAGTGTTTGGATGGATATCACCAAGTCCGTAAATGAAATTTGGCCTATGGTACAAATCATGTTCGAGCAAAATGAAATAGTGCAAAGAAGCAAGGAGGCTATTGAGAAAATAAGAGCAGAACTGGGAGAGATGCCCACAGAAGCCACTGAGATCATTAAATTCCTAAATTCAAAAACCAGAGAAGAATTAGAGGATTTGAAAATTGAAGATAGGACATAAACTATCCTCGAGGTCAAGAGGGTCTTGACCAAAAAAGGACTGATGCTACAGCTGGAGGAAAAGGTCCAGACCATGGACATAGGAGTGCAAATATTTTTCAGCAAAATTGAAGCTCTGCAGAACAAAGGCCTCCCTGGTTTAAGGTTCATAAATGACAAGTTGATGACACTGTCTGATTATAAAAAGAAACTAGCCACCGTGGCTAAAGATAGTTCGAAATTCTCGAGAATACATGGTAGTATCATAGGCAAGGAATTCTTATAAGCTTTACAGTCATACATTATCATACAACATGAGATCCAATACATTTTCATCGCCAAGCCAACTTTTGCCAAGTATACAGAGATGGATGAAGTATACCGAAGACTACTCAAAGTCGACGTTCCCAGTCACCTTCGATGGGAAGAGTTATGAAATTTGATTGAGTAAGGGCTGAGGTGTCCAAGCCCAGTCAACTATCCAGTCAGACGAGGTCATGTAGAGGCCTCACCAACGATTTACCCCAGAAATCAGCATGAAGTTTCAACACATCATCAAACAGTTTCTGAATTTTTGTATTTTGTTGAGTTAGTTAGCTAAATTTAGAACTGCCATGTCCTGATCTTTAATGACAAGATCGTATGTAATTTTTGATTATAAATACTTCAAACTTTGAAGTGCCAAGGGTTGATCTTTACGCCCTGTAAGCCAGAAAGACTGTAATTTTTATCAAGAGATCTTCCAGTAATATAAAGAAACTTTTCACAGGATTCTCGCATGTTATTCATTGGTGATGTTTTCTTTTCTATGTTAAATGTTTTTCTCTCTCAGTTGTCATATTATTTTCTAATCTAATCTTTTAAAGTAGCGCATGTTGTAGGATTTATCTTTGTATACCCTGTTTCCGGCTTTGAAAGATCTTAATGTTTATCTTTCTGATATTACAGTGAAGAAATTATTAAATCCTTCTTTACTTTAATTGATATTCTCATATTTTCTGCTATTCATCATTTTACTGCTAAAGAATCCAATGAATGCATTATCTTGCCCTGTGAAAAGAATCTTTTAGTTTCTATTTAGATTTCTATCTTTATAATACATACCCCATAGCCCAACGGAGGCGTAAACCCTTTTCAGCCAACTTAACAAAAACAACAAAAAACCTTTTCAGTCTTATTTTGTTTAACTAGCCTAATATCTTAAAGTTAAAACATAGCTAAATCATACAGAGAGATCCCTTTCTGAAGCTGGTAGGGCTAGATTCCAGTTTCGAAGTGGTTGGATAAAATTACCTCATGTAAATTTCTTCTACTCTGTCAACCTCTGGGAATTTACAAAGTGTTAATAGAATGTTTGACTTTTCACAACTTGATCAGAGATAATATATTAAACAAAAGGAGAAAAGAATGATGGATGCAGTCTTTTAATAAAAAAAATCCAAAGAAAACTAATAACAATTTGGGACAAATTTCTAAATAAAAAACCCAAGAAATAGAGAGAAAAAGGGCTAAAAATTGAAACAGAAATGGGGGTGACACTCATGTTACCAAGAAGATAGGGTGTCACTACAAGGGTGACACTCCCTAAAATCCTGCCAAGGGGCATTAGTGACGCTCCGTGAGACACTAGATGGGAGTGCCACTGCTTGAAAAAGGGTCAAATAGGCTCAGGGTCAACACAGACTCAACAAAAGTGTTATGAGGACTCTGTAAGCTATTCAATGAAGTGAAAAGAAAAAAGACTTCAGAAACCAAGCATTCATCAAGAAATCATAATAAACAAGAGGCTAAAAACCAAGGACACAATCGTTCCCCAATATAGTCGCCAAAAATTGTTGTGAGAAATCTCACCCTAGGGACATGTTGAGCTCCCCTTAGTTGGGTTTTCTTCAACTAAGACAGCTAGAACAAGTGGACACTTACATTCTTGGTTTCCATCTATTTATGCATGAAATAAGAGCGGAAGAGGAAGAGAACGAGGCACCTTTTTGTGTCGGTTGTCCTCACTGCTCTTTATCGTTGCAGTGTTGGATCTAGTCCAAATTCAAATGCAGTCTACCTACAAAGAAATATAACTATCCTCTTCTCCTACTACTTGTAACAAGTTAGATAAAAGCTATCATAACTAGGCGACAATAATTCATACATAAACTTGAAATGAAACATAAATAAGGAAATAAGCTAAGTTTATTAGTATGAGAAACATTGGAACTTACAATCATGATGCACTGCAAGCCTTCCTCCACGCTTCTCCTTTCCAACCCTTAAATATGCACTGCTAGGATACCTTTTGAAGTCTAATATCAAAGGTTTGATATCTCTCAAATTGTTCTCTATCATGAACCCCCATCAACCTTGAGAGGCCTTGTTTATATAGAAGCCCAAGAGGTTTAAGCAACATAGGGAATAAAGGGAAGGATGAGATATTTCCTCCATAAGTTAGGATTGATTACCCAAAATGGAGGGACTCGAAGCCATGCCTTATCCTTTGTCCATAACAACCCAAATATCCTCGGAATTGTCCCACAAAAAAAGGTGGGTTTGGATAAAACCACCCCAATAGGAGTGACGCTCCATAAATACTTGTGATAGGGAATTGGTAGCACTCTCAAATGGTCTATCTAGGGGCATCACCCAAGGGGTGATGCTCCCCAGGCCATGGGAGGGGGGCATTAGTGCTCCAAATAAGCCAAAATTTGAGGGCAAAAGTCATGTTTTTGACCTTCAAAATGGGTTTTTCTTCTCTTCAATGGCTAGGGATGATGATAAAGTGTTATTCCATGGTGTTGGAGTGATGAAACATAAATACGAAACTTAGGAAAGTGTCATTTTGGAATTACGATACTCAACAACGTAACTGTACATAAGTGTGTCTCTTAATGAAATGGTGACATAAGATCGACATTAGGCAGTGTGAAAATTTTACATGTAACAATGAGACAACTTGTTGGCTTAGGGGCAGACCCAGGGTTCAACGCTACAACAACGCACCAACAAAACCCTAACTACCGGCCCTTTTGGCAACACTTGCAAAGCAGATGAAGTCTCACCCGAGGTAGAGGAAGGGGTGGTTGCAGGACTCAGGTGTTTGCAATTTTAGCTGGGACACATATATGTGATTATAATACTTAATAGAGCACTTAGCACCATCAGTTCATCATTATTTAACCAATATCTACTTCGTAGAGAAAACAGAGCATCATAACATTCACCCTGATCTAATGTATTTAAGCACTTAGCATAAATAAATGGATCAAATCTAGCAGATTCAAGCACTAAGCACATTCACCTATATCAGATCTAGCATCCAGATTCATCATAAGCACAAAGCACACACATATCTATCTATCTATATCAAAGCACTTAACAAGTAAAGACATAAACACATCAGAACATCACACATAGTAGAATAACACCGTATTTACGTGGTTCACCCCCCACCCTGGGGCTACGTCCACCAACTCTTCTTCTTTATTAGCTTCAATCAGTCATCTACATGAACAGAGCCACAAAAATCATACTCTGCATAGGACATGAGATCTACGCGCACCTCGCCAGATCCTCCTTCCCCAAGCTAGATCTAGCACAAAGCCTTTCACAGTCTGTTACAACCACTTGCACTTAGCTCTACAAGTTTCTCACAATATGGACAAAGCATCTACAAACCATACTTGCACTTAGCACTTAACTTATCAACCCGGTTACTCATGTCACATCCCATACCTGTTACATAATCCCAAATCCCAAAAAGGACCCAAAAGGAGCCAAGATCTCGCGATCTCTACTTCGTATTGTGCTCCATCTTCGACAGGCTGTTGAAGTCCCAAAATAGGTCAAACTTGACCAAGGATCTCCCAAAATGTGGTCAAGGGCCAACAAGCCCCCAACACTCACCCGTGACTCGTCCTGAGTCACTCTGGTCTGACTAGTTCTGCTTCGAACGCCTCGAGCTTGGCTCGAGCTGCTTCGACTTGTTGCTGTGCTACGACCTCCTGTTCAACGAACTCTTGGACGACTACATCATTGATAGGTCCCTCTAGACGCTATTCAACTATAGTGACAAACTACTCTAGCTCTGCTCCTTGGTCTTCCACCTATGTAAACAATTGGTAAGCCTTTTCTTGTACAGGTTGGAGCCTCTGAGTTACTTCTATAAATCTTCTTTGGATAGTATGGATTTGCTGTTGGGCGGTCCACTGCTCTTGGGATTGCTTCATTCTTTCCACAGCTAACAAGGGATTCAATTGTGCCTGTATCTTTTCGGCTTGATATTTCGCCTCTTGGAGTTGCGACTCCAGTGCCTTCAGTTCCTGGTTCTCTGTGAGTTGTTCATAGGTCTAGGCACTACGATCAGTGAGTTTCCTATGTTCCAGGGTAAGAGCCTTTAGCCTTTCAACCGTGCTCCGGGTGGTTGCTTCTCTTTGGTCTCTTACATCTTGTGGGGTCTCAGGTACAGTGTGTAGCTCCAAGTCTGCTATGCGTTGCTATAGCTGCTGGATGGCTTCTCTGAGCTGGTTCACTTGCTGTGTAACTTGGTTTTCTTCCTTGATTTCTAAGACTTTCACAGAGTGAAGTGCTCTGTTGACCGCTTCTTTTACTTCGAGTTTCTCCGTGAGCAACTGTTCATTTTCTTGCTGTAGTTGTGCTTTTTCTTCATCAAACTTTGCTTGGGGAGCAAGCTTTTCCTGTTCTGCAGCATTGCGTTTCTCTACGAGCACTCCTTGTGCTTGTGTCAAATCCTAGGTGGCTTGCTTTGTTTCTTCCTGTGCTCATCGAAGGCGAGCTTCCACTGTATAGGTTAGGCGGTGGAGTTGAGTTGGCTCATCTCCCAATTCTGGTTCTCCCGGTGCAGTGGAGACTGCGTGGCTGGACTGTAGGGACTGCTATACCCCTCGAAGTTCAGTCTCAATTCGATCATACATATCCTCTTTCTTTGTTTCTTGTTTCTCTACTATTTCTAGAGAAGCATCTTGTAGGGATGCTATGAGGAAGTCAAAGTCATCAGAGGTGAGGACAGTCTGCATCTTGGTCATGGTGGCCTTCGATTTCTTCCAGGAGGAAGGTTTCAGAGGAAAACCTTTCCTCTTCTTTAGTGGGTCAACCTCATCTCCTTGCTTCTGTTCGATTTCTTTGTCATCTAACTCTTCGCCCTCACCTCCTTTCTCTGGTGATATGAAAGCAATCTTCACAGATGAATTGTCTAATCCTTGGACCTCTTCGGTCTTCTTTGTCCTGCTAGGTCCGAGTGTATCCTGTGATGTTTCTAGGCTATCGATGTTGGATATATCCATAGGGTCTACTGGAATAAGGAGGTCTGCCGACCAGTCCTTAGTGATCTCCTCCAAGTCCTCCTCCGTCAACTTATAGTAGGATTGAAAATGTTTCTTGTGTTCTTCGGCGCGCGCTGTGATGTAAATAAAATGAGGATCTGCACTGAACTTCATCAAAGGCCTGAATCGATGTAGAGTGTTCAGAGTCATGCGAGGCTCGGACTGTATGGATATCTTCAACTGATTGTAGTAGGTATGGAATACAACATTTGACTGCCACTGTTTATTCATGTTGCTTGAATACCACAGTGTACTGAACTTCACGACCATCGGTTCAAATGGATCGATGTCTAGGAAGGTCGCACCTTTCGACATCTCATAGGCAATAAAATATATAAGGATCAAGTTCCAGGTGAAATGAAATTCATATCCTTGATCCTGTGCTTCTCTGCATTCGAGTTCCAACTGGTTCACCAAGTACTTCACCCAGTTCATCTGAAGGCCTTTCGTGCACTTCCTTACGAGGTCGACTACAAAACCGGTGACTTGGGTAGGTTGGTTATTTCTTAATAACTTCCCTGCAATCAACTAACAGGCGAGGCGCACTACGCCACTCTATATAGAAGCTACCTTGTAGCCTCACATTCCCTTTTCGACATCACCATATGTGTCCTTGATCTTCTATTCTAAAGCCCGATCCATGGATTTTCCGGGGTAAAAATATTGTGGATCAGGTCCTTGCATACTCAAGCTCATGATCCGATTGATCAACTTCGGATCAACTTTTATACGATGGTTTAGCCACAAATAGCCGCCATGGTAACAATAAAGCAACGACTTAGCACATGCATTGACTTGCTGGTGTCTACCAAAGTGGGAAATCTTCATGATGTTCAACAGGGTGGGCTAGGCAAGGTTCATAGTCCATGATTGGGGGATTATATTCGAATTCTTCCCCTTAGTTCTGGTTAGTTACTTATGTGGGGCGAGCATGTTATAGATTTTGTGATCTCCGAGGTTGAAGTTGCTAAACTTCAACACTGCAATCTTATCTTGGTCTGTTCAAACTGCGCGTATCCCCTTCGGGAGGTACACCGTGACCAAGGTGTATTCAAAATCTCTGGGCACACTGTCTCGATTTACTACACTGCTTAGAGCTGGGATATAGGTAGTTAATATAGTCGAGATCAATTTGGCATTTGCTAGATCATCCCTGTTCTTGGTTCACTTTTCATCTGATGACCGGGATGGTCTGGCTGGCAGTCCTCTTGTTGACGATGCTTGTACACCTGTAGACATCGACATGACTCTTTCAGTTATGAGGTTGATCAGAACTTCTTCAAAAACTTTCTCTGCAACACTCAACTCGTCCGACATACACGCTCGGGGTTAACAATCTCAGGTTTGGGGAGTAACTTAGATACTGCAATAGAATAGAAAACAAGAGTGTGATGATCACTGTATAAAATCAACTTAGTCTGCGGGCTCAAGCTCTCGGTTGGCAAAAGTGTTCTCGGTGCATGGTGCAATGGGATAAATAGGTAACTCGACAATGGGTCGCTTGTAACGGGTATGAATCCTTCATTAACTTTGTTCTATCCATTATGGCGCGGTCCCAACGACCAGATGGTGAGATGTCTATTCGTAAATGCATTTCTACCCATTCGGAGCATTGGTCTAATGGTTATAACGTTCCCAACGGCTATATTGCGTCGCCATGGAGAAGTGCCATGTGTCGCTGTTTCGATATCCCGACGAAGCTCCAATTTTGCAAATTTTCCTTCTGTGAGGTTCCCTCTGGAACCTTCGACAACTTGTCGATCTTAGCTCTCTTCTTACTTAGCTTTCTAGCCTTCTTTCCAGTGAGCTTCGTCTCGATATGCCTTTTTCCGTTATGATTCTTATCTTCTTTTGGCATAGTTACTTCGTGCTGTTGATATTCTTTCCTAAGATTCGAGGGTGATCCTTCTTGTTTATCTGGAATAGGTACTTCAATATTCTGTGGGTCTTCTAGTGTTCTTGCAACTTCGACATCCAGGTCTTTGGTGTTAAATACATTCGATTTGTTCTTCTGTTCTTCAATCAAGTGTGCGATCCTTCTAGTCATGAATTCTTTTAACTCTTGCTTCTTCTTCTCTAAAAATTCTTCTTCTTCTTGCCTTCTGACCTGATCTCTTCCAATCCAAGGTTTCCCTAGTAGCATGGTAAATGGGGCACTGTTCTCAATAAATTTAATAATCTCAAAATATTCCTCTGTCGAAGTTCCATTGGCATTCATAGGTATCCGGGTGAGCTTTCCACATAGGTTTATCAACTTTCCTTTGAATAGTCCTATTCCTTCTAATGAATGAATCATAGCAGGCCTCCCTATATCTTCCCAAGTTCTCTCTGTCATGATATTCACCTGTGTTTCCTCATCTAGAACACAGTCAATGTCGAAGTCTCCTATTCTTGCTTCAATGCATCCTTTTTCTTTGAAGATCTCTGATAATTTGACATGTAGGTGGTCATTTAGGGTTTCTTTCATCTGTAGCAAGACTTTCTTTGATTCTTTCTGGGATTATGTCATAATCTTAGTTTCTGGATCAGCCTTAGGGTTTTCTTGGTTCATATTCATTCTTTCAACCTTAGCAATCATTCTAGGGCAATCCAATACTTCATGGTTCATAGCTTTACAACAAAGACAACTAGGTCTTCTCCCAGGACATTCCTTAGCAAGATGTCCTAGTCTTATGCAACTGTAACAGAGGGTTAATCCTCTCTTTTTTTTAAATGATCCCCAACCTTTCTTGTACTGCGCACTAGGATCATGGTAGGTAACCTACACATATTTCTAGGATCCTGCATACACTTATTAGTCCAAACATTCTTTCTATGCATAGGTATACCATATTTTTCACTATTCTTATCAGATCTACTCATATCAAATCTTCTTTCATCTATTAATACCCTAGTTTTCAAGCTAGGATATGATCTATCAAACATACCTAGATCCATACTTTTGAAACAAAAATTTCCACTTATCTTACTTCTACAGAGCACAAAGCTTTCAGATCTAGAACTTTTCAATATTCTTACCTTTATCAGAGCATAAAGCTTTCAGATCTTACCTCTTTTAATAAAAAAGTCTCACTTTTACTTTTCTCAGAGCACCAAGATTTAAGATCTTACCTCTTTTCTTCAGATCAAACTTCTTTTCCTTAGCATAGAGCTTGTCAAACTAAGTAGAGTACTGAGCACTAGAACAATAGATATATGCACAGAGCTTTCACAATTTCAGGTCAGATCTTTGCACAAAGCTTCTTCTTCCTTAGTTCCTAGAAATCATAGTTTAAGGTCCCAACAACAAAACCATTTGTTGGCACATGGGAAGACCCAGGGTTCAACGCTACAACAACGCACCAACAAAACCCTAACTACCGACCCTTTCAGCAACACCTGCGAAGCAGATGAAGTCTCACCCGAGGTAGAGGAAGGGGTGGTTGCAGGACTCAGGTGTCTTCAACCTTAGCTGGGAAACATATCTATTTTTATAATACTTAATAGAGCACTTAACACCATCAGTTCATCATTATTTAACCATATCTACTTCGTAGAGAAAACAGAGCATCACACCATTCACCCTGATCTAATGTATTTAAGCACTTAGCATAAATAAATGGATCAGATCTAGTAGATTCAAGAACTAAGAACATTCACCTATATCAGGTCTAGCATCCAGATTCATCATAAGCACACAACACAAGAAAATCTATCTATCTATATCAAAGCACTTAACAAGTAAAGACATAAACACATCAGAACATCACACAGAGCAGAATAACGCAGTATTTATGTGGTTCACCCCCCACCCTAGGGCTACCTCCACCAAATCTTCTTCTTTTTTAGCTTTAATCAATCATCTACATGCACAGAGCCACAAAAATCCTACTCTGCATAGGATAGGAGATCTGCGCGCACCTTGCCAGATTCTCCTTCCCCGAGCTAGGTCTAGCACAAAGCCTTTCACAGTCTGTTACAACCACTTGCACTTAGCACTTAGCTTATCGGCCCAACTACTTATGTCACCTAGCTACTTATTTATACTTTACAAAATAGGCCTAAACATGGGTAAACCCATGGGCCGACATCCCATACCCATTACATAATGCCAAATCCCAAAAAGGACCCAAAAAGGGGCCGAGATCTCGCGATCTCTACTTCATATTACGCTCCATCTTCGACAGGCTGTCGAAGTCCCAAAATAGGTCAAACTTGACCAAGGATCTCCCAAAACTTGGTCAAGGGCTAACACAACTCAAGAGCATAGACCTAGCATGTTCTAGATGTGAATGGATCTTCGATATTTTTTCCTGTAACATCCCCAACCACCTAGGACGGGCCGTGCTACTCCATAAAACACTCTAACATAGATCTAATACCACAATGTAACATCCCCAACCTCCCCTGGCTGGGCCACATCACATAACCTCAAATCTTGTAGCTTTCAGTCAACCAAACTGTAACATCCCCAACCTACTACTGAGCAATTTTACCCTAAAATTTCACTGCGCAGATTCTACTCTACACATAAGTCTGCGCAGTATCACTTGAAGTAACTCAAACAAGATTCATGCCACACAACTTATAACAACTGAAGCATCATTCTTGTTTTAACACAAGMTTATGCAACATAAGTAACTCAAGAACTTATGCACTAGAGCACTGATCCCACAACACATTCATGTGCACATCCATATTGGTGTCATGCACCAATTCTGATTCTGCTGTGCGCATAGTCTATTTCCTTGATCGCACACACAAAAAKATGGTCTCCTGTGCACACAAGTTACTTTCCTCTGCACCCAACCACCCAATCCTCTTCTTAAATACTAGCAACCCAAATCACGAGACTAACTTAACGAGTGAGGCTATCAACAACTATCATGCTTATGCACAACTATAATAYAGGCTATAAGCACCATACTCACATGTACAAGCAACATTAAACAAAGTAATAACAATTACTTATATGCAACTACATACAAGAATTATCCCATATCAAGCATAGACAAATATGCACACAATAAACAAGACAAGCACATAAAGAACACTTATCTTTTATAAAAGTCACCAACTACCAACATAACTCATATGTTCCTCCTAGCCATAGAATCTGTTGTTCATAATCTTTCAACAACAGGTCACCCATGAGACGGGGCTTAACTCCACTAGGGAAAAAGGGTTCCTAGTGACAAGCTATGTTCTAAAACTCTACAAAATTTCCTGGTCCTAGGTGCCCACTGCTGCAACTAGGCCACAGTCCCTTATTCCCCATGCACTTGTCACACCCAAGGAAGTGTGCCCCTTCTTTGCTCAACAGTCCTTCGGTTTCCCCACTTCCTTTCCTAGGGTTATCATCAACAAGCCAAACAAGAAGTCTCTGATCCATGTGACTAATGCTCAACGCACCAGGGGACAAATCTCAACAAAAATCTCACCTGGAGAGTATGGCATGTGTCTGACAACCACTCCACAACATCCAATCTCTCACCTAGAGAGATTGGTCACGGTTTGTCAACCTGAATCCTCAACAATAAAACTCTACTTACAACCCCTCATCTCCTTACAAGCTTCTCTATGTAGATAAGATAATAATCAGATTTTCCATACGGTCTGACCCCCTTTTTCTCACGAGAGCCTACTACATCCAATCTCCTCGAATGATGGATTCCCCCCAAAAATACACTAAGGACAAAAATATATATTGCATGCCTTCCACTTGACACTTGTCACCTTCAAAATTAGCTTTAATCCACTTGGTGACCCGTTCCCTACCCTCGGGAACTTAAGATAAAATAATTATCTAACATTACATTTTTCCGGAAATGTTATTAAAATATTCCTGAAGACTTACAACTCACCCCCTTTTCCCTTTTTCGTTGGAGTTGGCCCCCCATCTCTTTTCGTCTGAGCTTGTATGCACACAGTGATGCAATATTATATTAATAACCACGATTATATTTACATGGATAGGCACAATAGCCTATCTGTGTCCCAACTCACCAAACTCATACTCACACAGGCTCTTCGGTCTCAATACACACACACAACTCAATTCTGCACGCACTTCCAGTCATTCCTGCACACTTACCCAAGTGCACGCAACATAGTGCCATGTGCGTACTTACCGAGGTGCACGCAACACATAAAATGTGCACACCATGTCTTGATAACACTTCTCTGTGCCCTACTCAGATGTGTGCAACACCAAAACCAGGTGCCATTGGCTCACCAGCCTAAATGCACATTACATTTATACTTGGTTCCAATGTCTCACTATCCTATATGTACAATTACAAAGAGTTCTGGATTAGGGACATTACATTGCCATGTGACCAATTAAATGTTTACTTTGATGAACATCCATGGAGTCTAGTTAATTTGACCCATAGTGATCAAAGATGATCCTGAGCTTCTGAGGATCTTTGCGAGCCTTCCCTAAGATATGATATTATTATTTCACCATATTTTAGGTATGCACATGGAATTGCAAAGGGCAAGGACCAAGGAGAAACAACCTTTGAGATGTGCTCTTATATCTTCTTCGCCTTCTATGTCTTCTGATGATGTGACATCTAAGGACTCACCTCACCCACTTTCTCCTCCACCTATGCCACCAACTACTATTAATGCACCACCTATTGCTCCATACACCACTCCACCTATCACCCCACCTACTGCTCCAAAAATGACCGCATACTGCTCCACCCACTACACCAATTATGACTCCACCTACTGCACCAACTATGACTCCACCTACTAATCCACCTAATACTTAACCTAATGTGTCAACTACTAATCTTATTATGCACATGATCTTATCAACTCATTTAGATCC
>SNQJ01S0077264.1:7931-36514 GCA_010110895.2 Picea sitchensis | reverse complement strand
AAATTATCTTTTTTTCAAGGCGTTGAGTACTTTTTCTGAGGTTTTTATATGCTATATTGATATTTGGTTCTTAACACATAATACCATCATGGTCGGGTTGCACACCACCATCATTTGGTTGCACTCCACTGTCAAGGCCAGGATGCACACCACCATCATCAGAATTCACTCCACTGTCATGGGGTTCCTGTCCACTACTCGCCTCCTTATTTTTGTTTCTCTCTTGCTTAAAACAGAAAGACACATTCATTTATAAGTGAAATCAATTGTGAATAGTTTTTACACGTAATCAACAATTAAAGTCCATTGATTTTACTTGCGATGTCATTCAAAAGGGAATATTATGTTTTCCCCATGCTTTTTCAGTTTTCAACCATGACTTAAAATCCAGACTGGAAACTGAGCCGGAGGTCTTCTTTTGTGGTGGTAGTTTTGAATTGAGCCTGCTTCATTGCACACAATCTCAAATTTAGCTTATTGGATGCAATTGAATAAAATTTGGATGATAGGAATGATATGATTTAATTATATGGCACTTACAATTCATGATTTTAGTTTCACCTAACCACCCTAGCCAATTTTGTGTTACCAGTTTTTTTTAGTCTTTCCCTGGTTTCTTTTGACGTGTCTGGGAGCGTATAAAAAGTTTCCAATATGTTGTATATCACAATTTTTATATAGAACTAATGAAAATTCAACATATTAAATTCAAAATATGATATACCTTGTCGTTCCAAGTGGTGTCTTTCTTCTTTTCTCATTTTATTCTCCTTTCAATCCTCCAATATATAATTTCAGAGGACGCTCATATCTATAATTGTCTGCAAATGAACCCTATATTTATCCCTCACATATTTCAAATGTGTACTGGCCAATGAGGTGACTCCAATTTTGTTGAAGGAATCACCAAACAAGACAACCAAGTGGTCAATAGGTTCCTTCTTCAAAATGGGATTATGACAATTCCACCATGTGTGTATGGTGGGACCAAAAATCTATAAGGCCTTGTCATTCATATGCTTAGAAAAAGATGTTGTTTCGTGCARAAGAATATGATCATTAATTTAAAATAACCATAGAGAAGTATGTTTCAATTAGATAATAGAAAATAATTAAGACATTAATAAATACCTAGTATTTGTTGTATCTTGATCGAAACAATGTTCTCATCCATCAAAAAGGAAATTGGTAGTGTTCCCTTGTTGGTAACATGTGACAATCCAGGAAAGAAATTTGTAGAATCACCAATTTCCTCATCTCCACCATCACATGATTTTTATGGTGTGCACTATTCCGAGGGTGTGTCATGGGACCTAGAAGGTTCAATAATGTCACTCATGGGGCTATAATCCATAGGTAGAGAACCAAAGAGACTTACAGGCATGTGGCTCTTGGTAAGATGTTGTTTTTAAGCATCACTGCTACCAAAAATGTTGGTGCAAAATTGAGACCATGGTTCTCGAGAGTTACCAACAAAAAGTATCATTTTAATATAGGAATGCTGTCACATTCAACCTTTCATAAGGGAAGGAGGTCTCACCTAAAGCATAGCCAATACTTTTGTGATGAAGGGAGTTATAAAGAATGCAACATCATAGCTATTTATACTCTACTGAGATCCATAGATTAGCCATCAAAGTTAAGTTGCAACAATAGTCAAATATTAACTGGATAAGAAGAAGCAAATATGCATCAGAAACACAGATCCATTCATAATAAAGACAAATAACCATAAAATAATTTTTTAGGGCCCAAAATCACTCCATTTCATTAACTTACAATAGTACAAATATTCCATACACTTAGATCTAATAGAGTACTTCCCAAAGTATGAATATCTTCAATACATTGTCTCGCACAATGCACAATGATATCTAAATCCTCATGACTCGTTACAGACTGAAGACCTATTTCAGATGAAATAATGGTACCAACAGAGACAATTACAATATCTACTCATGGCTATATTAACCAAATCCTGACCCAAGGAAACAAAAATACATAATCACAATTGCAACAATGCCGAAAACAACAATATCAACCTTTTCATTAACCCTTTTCCCGTTACATTGCCCTTTTATTTATACTTTCATGTCTTTCATAAAGTCACTTGAATAAATAAAATACGCTCTTCTTCACTTCATGTATTCCTTTCTTTTCCACCCACGATATTTTGTCTTTTGTTGTCTTCTAGACTTCTGACTGGCACACAATGCATTTGACTATTTTCATTACTTATATACTTCTAGTTGGCGCGTGATGTTTTATAAAAATCGAGGCTTTATCAAAATGAAGGTCCCAACAAGACCCGACCAAAAATATTGACTCACCCTGAGGAAACATTCAACTTCTTTACCAAGGCCTTCCTCAAATGAAGGACCTTTAGGTGGAAGTGGTCATAATTCTCCAAGTGGTCCTACCACTTCTAGACCAAAATAGAAGCTCTCGCAACAAATTATTGAGCCGCAAAATGTTTTGATTCCACAGATTTAGTGGTGAGAAGAGTCTATCACTCTATGTCCACAACGAAATCCAGTTGGTTCATCTGTACATATGGATATTGAACTGTAGTTTTGAATTCTGGAGTTCTTTCTTGGCAGTTTGGATAGCTTCAAACATTTCATCAAGTCTATTGTTATCCTCATGGATTTCAACAAACTTATCCTTCTACACAATAAAATATGTTAGGGCCTGTGATTCCACATTCATCTGTTGAATCTAGACTCTCAATTCTTCCACCACCTTAATCCTTATTTCCATTAGACTAAACTAATCATCGACCATGGTAAAAATCTTGTTTCATTCACCAGTTCGATCATGAAGGGAGGAAAAAATAGTATCCCTTTTTGCAACCACTTGTGTGATATTCTCGAGTATAGCCCTGGGTTTCTCCTTATCCTTCAGCTGAATTGATTCCATTTGTTGTTGTATACTATTTGTTTTCTCAACCAACTAGGACCATGCATCTACAATAAATTCAACATGTTGCACTAGTGCAACCAGAGTGATATCTTCTGGAAGCTAAGGGGAATCCTACCAGAACTCAGGCCAAACTTCAACCAACTTCCCAGAAACATCATTGAGTGTTGATTTATCCTATTCTCGTAAGGTGCATTCTTGGTCTTGATCGTCTAAGATTGCTTCTAGTTTAATACAAAACTGTGGGATTTTTTTTGTTAGATCCTCATTGATCTACTCAATCGAAACAATATGTTGATCTATCTAGAAAGTCAAAGAACGCATAGCATTCAATAGTTGTGGGGTGGAACAGTATGCAAATTCTTCATCGATGATGGAATAATCTATTGATAGCCTTGAGGAAAGTGAATAGCCACTTGCAATGGACCTATCAAAAAATTTGGGGGTTCCAACGCCATATGGATTGGGAAAGGTAGCCTAGAAGCTATGGGAAAGTATCTCTTGAATATTCTAAGGAAGTAAGGGTACAACCTATGTGTTGTGTATTCAAAGATTTAGAATTGCACAACATTATTGAGGATCCTGGAGGAAGGGTGCAACCTATTCCTGAAATGAACTCATGTTATGGGCTAAAGTGGATTCTTCTTGGACGTTTATATGGTCATGTGAAGGATCTGGACCTAATTTACCCTTCTCCTCTACATATTTATTTGTCTCAGGATTGAGGATAGTTTCTTGAGGAATTCGTTGAGGCACATTAAGCATGGGAAGGGGAACATTTATTTGTGGTGAAGGAAATGGAATACTAACAATACTTCCATTGACCACATTTGATGGATCAATAGACTCAAGATCGAGCATTTCAGTAGCAAGACAAATGGGGAATGGTGAGATGATTGGTGACACAATCCGAACAAGGGTAATTTGTGGCATAATGGTTTCTTCATCAATGAGGGTGGGACAAGTTTCACAAATAGTGATGATGGGATCATCAATGATAGTAATAATGGGGACATTGGATGATACAGAGGAAAAAACTCATGTCTATGGTGGAAGTGAAGCAATTGGTACAACATCATTGATGATAAGGGGTTTAGTAGATGAGGATGGGGAACTAGTGTGAGGTTTCTTGGTGGGAATTGAAAAAGGAGCTTCAAATGATTCATTGAACTCATTACCTATGAATATAAAAGTATATGGGATTTATGGAAATTACATCAACCCTGTAATTGACCTTGGAAAAGCTTCATCTTCTGAATTTGAAGGCGTTTGTTATCTCTTCACAAATCCACTAGAACTGGGAACATATGTAGTAGTCATGGCCTCCCACTGCGAAATCAAGGATAGTTGATAACATATGCCTGAGGCCTTTTGCATCCTCTTTACACAAGGCCATGAAAAAACCTCCTTGTTTAGAGATTCTTCGTCAAGATAATAGGGAAGTGGGGGAATGTGAAACTTCCTAGGATCCTTAGCTCATGGCCTCACTGGCCTCACAAAGGTGTGACCCCTGTTCATTCCTCACCCAAATGTTTTGGTGTGTCTATCTAGAAATTCTCATGGAATACTCATGCACTGGGTGGAATTGATTAAGTCATTGTACCATTGCAGAAAAGTAGTATTGTTGAATAATACATTTGTGGAATTTGTTCTTATTTTTTAAGGCTCAAATCTCATCACTGTTTGGTTGTTTGGAGTCATTTCTAGCTCCCGCCCTTGTGGTGGCCTCCATTTCCACATTGTGAATGAAACTAATATATATAAATAGATGAAGTAGACACCCCTCTCATGAATATCCATGAAATTGTATAGCATATTGTTCATCAAATACTTGCACCAGTTCATTTGTGCTCACTAAAAACAGAAATCGACAACTAATCTAGGGAATCTAGTGTGCACTCTCCCTTGGAATAGTTTTTCATCACTTTTCTCACAATCAAGTAGCATGTGTAGTGAATAGACTCATTGGTAATTATCTCAATGAGGGCTATGTGGCCTCCACATATGGTACCAAACTTATCATATAGGTTGATATCACCGTTTTTTTGAATATGTTTTTGATATCCATCAATTCACAGGATTTTCCATAGAGGGGGAATATTTCACTAAGTGCTTCCAGGATTTTTGAACATGCTTCCCTAAACCTTGGAAGCCCTTCATGAAATATTCTCCCTCCATGAAAAATTATGTCAATTGATGGAGATCGACAGTATGGATGGGATACTCTCGGTCCAGCCATAGTGAGCCATTGTATACCCGACTAATTAAAAACTTTGTGCACATGGGATTTCACCAGTGGTACCAAAGATGGGTAAATACCATAAGTTCATTATACTTAAATCACTCAACAAAATATAGAGAGTCTTCTATTGCATATCCACCTCTCCAGTAGGAAGTGGAAAATAATCCATGTATGCACCAACCTTCACTTGGGGAAACAAGTCCCCATATGAAAAATCAATGTCAAGAATTTGAGCCTGCTCGACTCTACCCTATAGATCACCTATAATATAAACTTGTGTATCATAGATATCCACTAAAAAAAATATATTCGAAAGTGCACCTTGAGTAGTAGTGGTATGAACCATGACTGAATACCTACGTTGATACACAAAAAGAACCAAAGGAAGAGAATGCAGGTCCATACTCACACAATTCTCACTAGGCTCCAGAGATGAGAATTCATATAAACAAATAGAACATAATGACTTGGACAAGAAGAGACACCTAGGTTATAAATAGTTGTGAGGAAGTGATTGATGAAAAGAATTTAATTTTCATTAAAAGGAAACCATGTACCTAACTCAACATTAACAAAATACATGACCGACGGGCGAGGCAAAATATAATTCATGATTTGGGTGATGAAGGGAAAAAATACCAACACGTATTTGAAATGGAAAGACACACAAGAAAATAACTAATAGCCAGTGGCTAACTGGAAAAGGACTAGAGATATTTTGAACATAAATTCCTTTTATTAACATGGACAGGATAGTGAAAAAAAGGTATTAATGATATTTAACGAACAATGTGAAAGAAACATGACATTGAATACAAACATCAAAATTTATTTAATGAATAAAATATTGGACATAGACTCCTTGATCACAATGATGTGACCCAGACTGGACAAACTAACAACGACAACTAGACTCAGGGGTGAGTGCAATTGGACATGTCGCTACTTTATTGGAAAGAAGGGAAAACAACAAAACAAAATAGATACCTAACGAATTTATTCACTCCATGTGATACGAGGGACAAAATAATTTCTTCAATGAGTAGAGATATAGGGATTTAGGAATGCCCCATTCACCCATCCCAGAAAAATAACACCATCTAGTTGTGCCAGTTGAACAACTCCTGACTCCCTAATTTACTCAACTATAAAGGGTCCAAGACAGTGCATTTGTATCTTCCCTAGATGCTTTTGGTACCTATTTCATAGAAAACTACATGGTCACCTTGAGAAAAAGTCTTGTTCTTGATGTGTTTTTCATGCCAATATTTTTGTCTAGCCTTCTCCACAATCTAATCAAAATCTGCTAAAAATCTGGCTCCCTCAACTTCCACTAGTTTCACAATAGATTTATCATTCGTCATATGAGTAACTTGTACAATATATAGACTTGGAGTGATGAACTCAGCTGGTACTACGACTTCTCTCCCACAAAATAGTTGGAAATGGGTATACTTGTGTAACTTCTTGGTAGTGGTTCTATATTCCCAAAGAATACATGGAACTTGCTAATCCCAGTCATCATGATTAGCGAAATAGAATTTAGTAAGCCCCTTCTCCAAAATATTATTGAATGCTTCCACCATACCATTGGCTTGTGGATGATACAATATTCTCTTGTGATGCTAAATAAAAACTTCTTGAGTGAGGGTGACAATTGTCTCACCGATGAAATGGGCATCTTGATCACTGGTTAAGCTTCTGGGACACCCAAACTGAGTAATAATTTTCTCAAAATTGAACCTTTCTATTGTGTTTTTAGTGCAATCCTTAATAGTTTCTACTTCATCCCATAAATTCAAATAATTTGTTGTGGTAATGAAGTATCTTTCCTTCAAATGTTTATTTGGTGGATTGTTAGGTCCAACGAAGTCAACAACCCACTTCTTAAAGGCATATAGTGCTCAAATGAGATGTAATGGAAACTCATCCTTGCGCAAGGGCTTACCAACCCTATGACATAAACCACATGCTATGGAATAATATTTAGTATCTTTGAACATAGTAGACCACCATAATCTTGCTTGAAGTATATTTTGTGCAGTTTCCTTCCCTTCGACATGACCTCTCACAACTCCACTATGACACTCCCACAATATTTCAAGTCTTTCATGGTCAAGTACACACCTTATAAGAATGTTATCCAATCCAAAATTATATATTTGACCTGTAATAAATTGATAGTCTGCTAAAAAAACAACCAAATGTCTCTTTTGTGTTTCAAAATAACCATCAGGGAAAACACCCCTGCTCAAGAATAAGGCAATATCAAAGAGATAGTCTAGGACAACTTCAATCTTGAATAAATCCGCATCTGGGAGTTGTTCATCCACAACTCCACCAGTTTCTCCTGACTCTAACTGAGATAAGTGGTTAGGGCCAATGTTCAACTTTCTAGGATTGATAAGAACTTCAAAGGAAAATTCATGGAACAACAAGAGCCACCTGCAAATCCTTCCTTCTAACACATGATTATTAACCAAATATTTGAGAGCTAAATGATTAGTGAAAAACTTGAAATGGCCTCCCAATAATTAGTGTCTAAAATTTTGCAAAGAATATACCACTGTTAACCCCTCCCTTTATGTAGTGGTGTAGTTGTGCTCGACCTATGATAGTTTTCTACTGGCAAAATAAATAGGATGATCTATATTTCCTTCACCTAGTTGCACAAGAAAAAAACCTAAAGTAGTGCTAGAAGCATCAATGTGTACATGAAATTGAACCTTCCAGTTAGGATACATCAAAATATGGGCACTACTTAACTTTTCTTTCAAAATGTTAAAAGCTCTGTCACATCTAGGTGTCCATTGAAAAACTTCATATTTCTTCAACAAATTCTCCAGTGGGGAAGTTATACTTGTGTAATTCTTGATGAACCTACGATAGTATCGAGTATGGCCCAGAGTGGATCACAACTTATTGGTAGTTGTATGGGGAGGCATATTGATAATAATAACAAATTTTGTAGGATCCACCATAACTCCTTCCCTACACACAATATGTCCCAACAAATTTCCAAAGGACACATAGAAAAAAAAATTCTTTAGATTCAATGAAATTTGTAACTATCTGCAATGATCAAACTTGAATTGGAATAGGCCTATGTGTTCCTTCATCAAGTTATACATAGTCTAGTCATCCATGTAAACTTCAAGAAACATGTGTATAAAGTATCAAAAGGAAACAATAACAATCTTGGAAAATACAATAGGGGCATTCTTAATCCCAAAGGGCATAACATTGTAAGCAAATGAACCCCACTCAGTAGTAAAATTAGTCTTCCTTTTATCTTATTCTATGATCTTGACTTTATGGTATCCTGAAAATCCATCAGTGAAGGAATATGCTTCATTTCTAGCCACCTGATCCAATACTTCATCATTGAATGGAGTAGGAAAAGGATCATGCACAAAAACTGAGTTCAAAATTATGTAGTGCACACAAACTCTTATATCTTTAGTTCCTTTCTTATTCTATATGAAAATAGGACCGATCCACTCAGCTTCATCTACATGTAAAATTAATCCAGTTCCAAGAATCCTATCAATTTCCTTCTTAACATTTTATTTGACTATGGGGTTTAAGAGATATGGTATGTGTTTGATTGGCTTAGAATTAGGCTTCAACTCTGTTTTCATCTCTCCGAAGTTTCCTTTAAATCCTTTAAGTTCTGAAAATATCTTAGGGAAAAAATCATCATACTCCTGCAACAAGGCCTGGATCTCTGTCATAGTATGTTCATCCCAATAGTCTCCTATAGAAGCTATATTAGGATGTTTCTCATTCCCAATATTCATCCTCCATAACTTCAGAGGATGAGCATATGAACTATTGGCATTACCTGATAGAGTGTCTTTAACTTCTCTTGTTCCTACAGATTCCTTAAAGGTCAAATGTCTAAGCCCATCCAAGTCTTCAGGATCTTCAAGATCCTTGTCAACCTTGTTTCAAGCCATGGGGATCCTTGCAGCTAATGGATAAAAACTAAATTGAAGAATATATTCATTCTCGGGACATATTGTAGGTGAATACTTGAGCTTGAATTCATTACTAAATACCATTTTCTTAATTTATTTCAAAACAACTGTGATTTATGAAGACTTACAAGAAAAGGAGAAATAATGACATAATTGACCTTGTAATACCTTCCAAAATGCAGTCTGTCTCTTGGCCTCTTCATGCACATACCAAGATTTTGAAATTGCTCCTAGAGAATGGAAGAACTAGTGTTACCCAAAACTGAGAAGGCAGTTATGCAGATTTCCATACCTTAAGATAATACTCAATATGCTCAACTAGATTAGATAAACCATCATATGTCTCCAAAGTTATTATCTAACTCTACATATTTTGATCTTTACTTGATTGGATGAATTGTGATGGAGGAAGGAAGAAGTATTGTATGGCAATATTAACCTCATCCCAAGAAGAAATAATTCCTTTATGGGTATTCCACCATCTAGCGGGGGAAGATCTTAAATTTATGTCAAGTGTTGAAATTTTCTTCTCTGGTACAACCTTATCCTCCATATCAATGAGAAAAAATTGTAGATATGACGTGCCATCATATGTTGGATAATCACTTATATCAGTCCCTATCCACCTTACTAATATGATAGTTGCGCATAGTTTTAAAAAATTATCATACCGCCCTTGTCGCCAATTATTAAATGTTGTTTCAAAATCCTCTTCCATGGATTGAAAAATACTCCAAATAATTGATCCATCTGCAGTGGGGTTAATATGATCATCTCATTTTCCTATAGTCATATTATAAAAATGATCAAAGACATATTATTGTTATGAGGAAAATCTCTCTATGGCCAGGGGTAAACCACAACATACAGAAATGACTGCAGAAATCAACTCTAATATCAGGTATGCTATATAAGCAAATATGTTAACAAGACAAGATAAAGAGACTACCTCGTCTAGACGTTCGATGAAGTCCACCGTTGAGCACTTGACTCAAAGAAACACACCTACAACTTGTCCTCAACAACCAAGAGACACAAGCAGATGGTGATAATATATAAAGTTAGCACATTCAATAGAATAATCCATCAACATTCATAACAAATATGCCCATGGAATAACAATTCAAATATTTTCAAGACATCAATTGGACGAGAAAAGAGTATTTCTATTAAAATGTAATCAACAGAAGTGAATGAATTACAAACTTCTATGCCAACACGGTTCAAAATTGAGAAACTAAGTCCCTTCCAGTTGGGCCTCCACCACTTCAATCCTCCACCAAAGACAATCTCATATAAGAGAGACAATGAGGCTCTCAATCAAGTAGGGAAAATCTTGGGGAATGAACAATGTGTTCAGACTTAAAAAGACAAAGGGATGCAGACTCAATATGAAGTGAATAATTTCTCCAGAGTAAATTTGATCTCAAAGTTGAATTCTTCTCCTCTTTTCCATAGCTCGGATATGGCATGTTTATAGCCTTCAAATGGAATTGAAGGGTCAAGTTGGAACGTTTCCAGTATATGGAAGGTTAAGGATCATGGATCCCTTGACGTGACATGAAAACCCGACACTATTTTTTAATTTTTTGCACAAAACCAGATGCACACAGGCCGTAATAGTGCAACCTACGTATATGCATGTTGTATAATAGTTAGGGCACGTATATGTGGAAATATATTGTTTTTATCTATGTGATTTTCAAAAAGGGACTTCAAGTCTACATAGGGAAATGTAAAAAGGCCTTCTGAGAAACTTTGCATAGGGTGAGGAAAATATTGCTATAACAAATGCCCCCTAATGTGTTAGGTCAGAGGAGTATCTACGATGGCCGAAATACATTATAATACCCAGAAGTGGAGTAACAGAGACCCAGTTGGATGAACTATTTACTCATGAGCATATTACAATCTGTACTGACTTTGCACACATGGCTGCCAATTTGAATTACACTGCAGATCCATGCGAAAATATACCAAACAGTTGTTCATGGCCATGGATAGGCAATAAAAAGGTGGCTACATGCCAAAGGCTGTCATAGTCACGAACAAGGCCTAGTAAAACCCATCTCAAAATCAATCTGAAGATGTCTATATACAATGAAGTACAATCTAATCTCCCATAATCACTCAAGTCACATAGGTATTGGTCCAATGAAAGATAACAACAACTTAGGAAAGTTGTGACTATGAACTAATGTCTTCAAGTTTTCAACACGATCCACCAAAGACGCAAGTCTACATCATGTGAATAAAGGAGTTGAGATCGAACACAATGAGACTTCGTTTGATTATCAGTCATTAAGGTATACTATTAACAAATGTGAAACAACTTATCGATAATTAAAGTAGGCATCAAGGCACCAAGTACATTCTTACAAGTGTGAATAAAGGTGTAAAGGTCAACCACTTGAAGAATCCATTGATCATGAGACATTGGTGTATTCCCAACTATCGATGGTGGGAGAACCTGCCACTAATGACTAAAAGCCTCTAGGTACTCATAGGACTCTAGGTCTCATTTCCAGAATAGATGGGCTGAAGTCGATGGAAGTAGACCCACTGAAAAGAGAGCATTGAGGCATCTCTCATCATTCAACACGAGGTACAAAGCAGGAGCTTGATAATTTTGAGGAAATTGGATGAATAACATGTTCACGAACCAACAATCCTGTGCATATTGCATGTGTTCTAGATGCAAGAGGTACATGAAAAAGACCCTCTGAATAGCAACCAATAAGGAAAATTGTTGACAAAGGAGAGGGAACCACCAATAAGGCTAATGGCATCCAAGACACTACATGAATCTTGATGTGTGAATATATTTCTTTCGTCGAACACAAGGGAAACCTCCCAGTAAGCTACCAATGATGAAATGTCGACTATTGGGTTCAAGGTTACCTACCAATGATGAAAGTAGGGTGAGCGTGCATGATAGCACTACAGTTTCATGTAATTATGAGACATAATGAGGGTATGGCCACCATGCAAAGTCAAGAGATCTAAGGAATGGCCGACACAGGTTGATAGACATCCTTTGAACAAGAGCATGAGACATATGGAATAATCTGGCAGCATAAACTCAATGATGAAACTTTGAGATGCATGATACATTGATCAAAATCTCCGTAGGGACTAGAAGAGTAACCAATCGGGGGATTAAACTCTACGTAACGAGCACATTTTCCTAAGGTCATGCTAAACCCAAATTTTTTATGACAAGTGGACTCAAAAATTTCGTGCTCTATTCAAAGGAGACACGACTGCTGCCAATATAAGATAATATTCCTTCCCCGCATGTTTTTTTTTATTTTTTCATAGTCAAATGAATGTTATGATATAGAGGAGGAAACAAGTGTCACAAGTAAGAAACTAGTTTCAGCGGTGGAACATACCTATGATCAATGCAAGGAGGTGCATGTGGGATATGGACACTCAGGGGAATGTTTCCTCTTGGGTATAGGGTGTCAAGTTGCAAAGGATATAAGCAAGGCTCTTCTTGGTTGGCGATGCAAAATGCTGAGGTGATAGGCTTATAATGAAAAAGCGATAACCAAGAATAAGCTCAATACTACAAGAAAGAGAATGAGATGCAATTACAACTTAACACCAAAAAATGTCCTTTTTCGTAATCTTAGTCTACTTGGTTTGAAAAAGGAGTAAACTTGCACCAAATAGACTTCCTTTCAAATCCAATTTATGAGTGTGAAAGAGACAAGTTCACTCGACAATCTTTTTTCTTTTTGAGAGAGTCGGAAAAGATCTTAAACCATACTCGTTGGGAGTCCTCTAGGTATAGGTCAACATGCTTATGAATAATAAATGAGGTTCAAAGATAAAGTAATTTGTTAGCTACAAGGGACTCCCGATCCTACGGACAAAAATATCTACATGGGCACCAAATGGAGAAGGGGATCTAACTAGGGTACCCATGTTTGGTAAGTCTCTACCATTCAATAACGACACTTCTAGCTGTAAATAGAAGGTTTTGTGTCACTATTAAATGGGTTCATACCTAAGGCATATGAGATACAATCATAGGATGATGCAAGTGTGCATAATGGATTGGTGACCTATCCTATATGTTGGATGACGAAAATACCTATCCAAAGTTATGAATGAGAAACATGGCACTGAAAAATCTAAGAATCCATGGATAAAACCACCAAAACCAGCTCCATCCACTGTCATATTAGTCCATTAGGCCAGAATATTAGACAAAACTATGTAAAGTGGGTAAAAAGTTTCTATAAATAGTAAAAACAACCAATTTTACTATACCATTTGTATTTTTTACCCAAATGTTGCATTTTGGACCAAATTTCCCCTAAATTTCAACTGTTGATTGTGGGATCCATGAGAGATGGAATCAACAACCATCTCGACCAGGTAATTCATCTTTCTCCTCTCTTTATTTCCAGTGGATTAAAATTTGCAATTAGGTCTCCATTTTTTAGCATTTTAGGGCGCAACTTAGAAACTAAGGTATATGTGGGCTATAGATCATCAGGTCACATCTACATATACCTATGCATGATTGTTTGCAAAAAAACTAGCATATAAGTAGCCCTATATGCGACTGTGTAAACTGTAGCTCACATACATGTCCATGGATAAGGTTTTTAAAATGTTGCTAACTCAAAAAATGGTTGGAATTTTAAAGGATGGTGCTAGACTGGAGAGAAAGATAGCATGAAGAGGTGGATGTTTCAATGGAGAGAGACCCAAGGGCCCAAATGTCCTTAAAAATATGCAGGATATACAAGTTTTGGGTGCTTAAAGGTATGAGGGATCGAGTGAGACTGCTTCAACTGCTCGTGAACTACTTGGATCCGGATACTGAGACCTTCAACCTTGATGGAAAAACATTGAGGATTGAAGTTGAGGAAATCTACTTCTTGACAAGACTATCATGTTGGGGTGAGGTGGTTAATATCAAAGCTCGAGGAGATGGGAGTGGTATGAACATAGATGATTACATATCCACTCATTGCATTGTAGGGACCGAGAAGGTAGGGAACCAACTCTCGATTAGAGCGATCAACAATCTGAGTCTCAAGATTGTTTTCCTAGTGTTGAAACGGATCACGAGGTCAACCTCCTTGCACCAAGAATCGAGGAAAATTATGTTATATTCAATGGAGTTCTTGCGACCCATGGTTTACGACTGGTGCACCTCACTGTTGACCAACATGAAGAGCCAATTGACAGACTGCAAACTGGGTAGAAAGAGGAACTTTGGGTTCACATGCATCATGTGTACATTTTTATTCGAGTAGGTTACAGGCTTGGGCCCTAGAGTTGATATTGTTCCGCATGGACCTCACGATCCAGCCATGGCATGGTGGACCGAGGTGATGAGGTGAAAGGGGGTGGTAGGGTGTCAACACCCTACAATGATAAGTTTTTCTTCTAGTGGAGTCGGTAGGTGATGGCACTGGAAGACTACCCTTATGCAGGGATTGACTTCAAAGGAGATCTGAACATGTCGTTACCACCAGGCTCCGCCTACGAAGACATAGGTATGTCAAAGTTTTTGAATATCTAATTTTTTATTTTATTTTTGTATAAGAAAAAAAATAATTTTTGGATGATGTCAGGTACTAACTAAACATGTATGTGATGCAGATGTAGGTCAATGACGGGAAAACATACTTCCACGATATCGGAGGAGGCACCGGGGGGATGAGCCAGTGAGAGGGGAATATGATAGAGTGCTTCAAAACGTGCAGGGAAACCTATATCATTTGACGCAAAGGATTCCCATGGTTCAGGTAGAGGATCTATCGGAGGCGATGCAGCGACAGGTGGTAGGTGTGCCCCGTGCTTGGGTACGACTCTTTTAGCATCTCACAAATTCCATAGTATGCTATCATGACACACATCTGACCCCACATGCGTAGATGTGACTATTGTATGACCGGTCATATATGTATTTTGAGGGTGTCAACCCCAATTTTGTACTATAACATCATATTTTTTGGAGAGATGAAATATATAAAAACATTGATCTTCGGCTTTACTTATGTTACAATGTGTACATTGATGAAAGTGTTTTCTTTGATTTAGTTGTGTGAAAAATGCCAATCTAAAACAAAATTAACATATGCATCGGATACATAATTAGAACTTCTAGGTATGTGATGATAAGTAATAAAATCAAAATATCGTTCTAAAAGTTGCACCCATAAGAATCGTCAGAGTAGAGTATGTTCTCGCAAACGGTAACTGCCATTCAACTAACATACTACTAAATGGGAGTCCAAGCGAACTTCTAAAGAGTGAATACCATGCGAAATGGCATCACATAAAATTTATATAACAACGTTATACTCGGCCACATTATTCGTGGATGGCCCTAGGAAAACGCCATCTGAAGATAATAGTAGACCCTCAGGTGAGTAAACAACCCAAGAGGTAGAAGCCAAGTTCCATGTATGACGATTGGCCTAGTCTACAAATCCTAAGTAGACCAAAGACTTCGTTGAAATCTTCCAACCAAGGCAAAACTTGATAAGAAAGTTGAAGATAATAAAAAAAAAGGGAAAATATATATACACTAAAATACATTAGTATACAAAAAGTTACGCCCAAGCTTAGGGATCCAGCGTAATATATTTTAAAATAGATCCCATTCCTGGACTCAACCAACATGTTCCCTTAATAATATTCTAATTCATAGGCTCCTTTTTCTAAGACACGTCGCACGATATAGGGATCGTGCCACATGGGTTTGAACTTGCCTGCCCCTAGTGGTTATTTAGCTTGGTCATACAGAAGGACCAAGACACCCTCAGTGTATTTCCGAGGATAGACAGACTTATCATATTGAACCTTGACATGTATTTTAATTTCTTTGATAGCGGTGGAGGCATCTTGATGCTACTCATCTAGACTCTCTAGGTTTACGAGGCGTTGTTCGATATCGGGAGTGTTAGGTAGGAGCGCAACTGCCAATATAAGAGAAGGTATTTTGAATTCAATAGGTAGGATTGACTCCACACCGTGCACTAACTGGAAAGGAGAAAAACTAGTGGAAGTCTTAACTGAGGTTCGATATGCCCAAAGTGTTGGGTAAATCCTGATATGCCAGTCATATTTTCTTTGGCTAACAATTTTTTGCAAAATGGTTTTGAGAGACTTGTTTACGGACTCTACTTGTCCATTTTCTTGGGGGTAGTAAGGGGAAGAATGACCATGTTTAAACCCTATTTTTGATGCTAATTCTTTCATCATTTCATTCTGAAAGTGACTTTTATGATCAGTGACAATCTCACTCGGTATTCTGAACCTAGCTATAATTTGATTGAACATGAAGAAAGAAATAGTCTTACCATCGTAATTAACTATAGGCATGGCCTCAACCCACTTAGTAAAGTAATCTACAACCACGATAATGTGTTGATGCCCCCCATCTAAAGTTTGGTTGCAATCCACAAAATCCACCCGCCAATTGGTGAAGGGATCGACGGTAATGATTGGATGGAGAGGGGTTGGATGTGAGCGCATATTCTGAGTGAACACTTGGCAGGCGTGACACTTATTAACCGCTTCATGAGTGGGTAAGGTGATCGTTTGTACAAATCTTGCAGGGAAACTGCACCTTCCACCTTTCCTTCTTTCCCTCACCAACATTATTATTCGACTTCTCATTATTATCACTCTCCTTGGGTTTATTACTATTCTTCCCAGCCTTATGATTGTTACCACATCCTTTATTTTTATTCCCTCCTGGTTTTTGGTTACCATTCAGGTTGGTTGACGACTACACAGAATGTACATCTACCAATTGAGTGGGAGTGGAGGACACAGATGAATTTGGCCCTCCTACAGACTGATTTATAGACAATTTTTTCAACTGGCTTGTCACTAAGTCTGCGGATTTCACATTGGCAGAGCCTACAATGCCATCGAATCGAGGCCCAAGATTTTGTCTAGGTTCATAGTTTGACCTTGGTGAGTCTGGAAGAATCTCATATAACATCCAAAAATAAGCATATATAATATCTAATTGTTGGGATTTAAAAATTTCTTCTTCATTAGATGTAACCCCATATGTAGAAACATCTTTTGAAATATAAGGTTGTAGAGACTTAAGGGACCACTCTAGCAGGAATTACGGGGTTATGTAGGCCTTGATCAACCTCTTTTGTCTACGCCACTCCTGGATGTGATCTGAGATATGGGTGGTGTTAGATCCTAGAAAGTTCTAGTAGTTTGAGTTTTTTAAAATTGTCGAGTCTTTGAAATTGCCAAATTTTCCTTAGTCATCAAGCATTATGAGTCTCTCAAGTCATTTCTTTTACCAAGGTTTAGTCATGTCAATTGTATTGAAGAAGTGACTAAGTGGTCATCTAGGGTCATTTAGTCAAATTTTGCATGTTTCAATTTATCCTAGATCAAGTTATCCTAAGCCTAAAAGAGGGTCCTACATCTGAAAAATGTTATCATTAGTCTTATTAACCCTTCATTAACCATTGATAGTCATTATTAAGACTATATCTATTCATGATTACCCACTTCACTGTGCAAAACATGGTATTCTATTTTCCTACCTATTACAAGTAATGGTTTTAGTTCTAACACAATACAAGGTATGCAATACAGGTGTTTTATGAGGATACAAGTTCATACTTTAGTGTGTGATAGCATATGAAGATCTCAGCAAGCTCTCAATGTGCACAAATCTACATTCATTGCACAGTTTGTTTTGCTACAACTAGGTGATTGGTCAAAGCAAGTCAGGGATGGATATGGATATAGTAGAAGTGTTTGCAGAAGATTATTTTTCAAATTCAAGAGTATCATACTATTGGGCGGTTGTCTCAAAACATTTTGTGCTTCTCCAAAGCATTTGAAGTTCTTTACCTAGCCAAAAACCTAATTTCACATAAGAAGGTAAAAGAAGATTTAAAGATCAAATTTTGGATTTTCTCAACATATGGAATGATGTACTATGAGGTATTAGACCTAAAGAAACCTCCTCAAGATCCAATTTTTCTTTCCAAGTGAATTTTATTCATTAGGTTGAAGAATGCATTCTACATAAAAGTTTGCAGCGCAAAATGTCTTTTTTAAACTAAGCGCACTGCAAACTTGTCTATTTTCAACATGGATGAGTTTTGGTCAAAAATCGACTTGGAAAGAGGATTTTTGGGTCAAGGTGGCCACATTTATTTGAATATAATATAATCCCCCATCAAATCATGTAGGTGGCACTTTGTTTCCTCAATGGAAACATTCTAGAGATCAAATCATAGAATGTAGGAATATGACTAGATTTGGAAATTTGGATTTTCTTGTTTTAGTCATGTTCTTTGGAGATAGATTCTGATGATATGGAAAGGTATTTTTGAAATTTTAGAGAGGTATTTTACAAGAACGATCTCCTCTTATAAAACCTCTCTCATTTTTCCAAAATACGTTTTTATTTGGGAGATATAGGTGAATATTTGAGAGGCATATTTCCAGAATTTTTATACTCTGTTTTTTCCAGCCACCTCACAAATTCGAATTTGAGTTGGATATCTTCAACAAAATAAAGATAGGTGAAGAGGCTATGAGATATATCTATTTTGGATCTATATAATCTTGTAATATTTATATATAAAGGACCAAATAGAGGAGCAAAAGAGGTGGTGGCTCGAAATTGGAGACTGGAAAATACTCTTTTTGTAAAGACTTTTTGATATATATATATTGGAATATAAGCACTTCTTAGAGTTCTTGTTCAGATATATTTCCATCTATTTTTCTTGTACATGTGGTCTAATGTATGCTCATTTATTTATTTTATATAGTGATTGATGAAAGTCTTTTTATCATTTCATTGGTAGGAAAAAACACAAGTATTCTTTCCGTGTTATAATCAGCCTTTCATATGTGTTTGTAATGTATATGATATTCTTGGTATAGTAAGCATTATTCATTCATCTCTGTCTACAAAACCATCTGATCAATACTCTTGAGGGCCTTATTTTTTCTATATGTATTCAAGTGTGACTTGAGTGAGAGAGATATTGAGTAAATCATTCATTTTTGATGCATTTTCATACATTTCATTGAGCATTTGATTAAGTTACCAAGCTCACTCAATCTAAAACCTAGAGTGACTCTTGGAGCGATAATAAATTGGCGTTGTTGCCGAGGAGAGGAGTTTGAAGCAAGCTTCCCTGGGAGACAACATAGTCCCAAATTTTGATGATAGACAAAGGTTAAGCATCTTATTGGTTGTAATCTTCTATCTGTCAACTTCATGAAGTCCGAATTCAGCGACGACTCCACAATATTCAAATGTCAAAGGAATTTGCTTCTCTTTGGCTCGGAGGTTTGCACCCCTCAATTTCTATGCAGTTCCTAGTTTCCCACATCTAGTACCTCATCTGACAGAACGGGGAGATTTTTTTCCTATCTTAAGAGAGAGGAAAGAAGACAATCATGTAGAACACCTCATCAAGTTTCATGAGTGCATGGATCTGCTAGATCTATAGCACGAGGATGTTCGTATGAATATGTTCATGTATTCATTGGAGGGTGACACATGTAAATGGTATTTATCATTACCTGCTTCCATCATCTCATCCTTGAAGGATTTTCATAGAGTATTCAATGAGCACTGCAAAAGGTACTTTTCAAATGAGTTATTATTTGACAATTGTTGTGAGGCATATGAATTGCATGATGAGATTGAAGTTATAGATAGAGAAGAATTTCTCCCTCACAATATTCATCAACTCTCTAATGATCTTCATGATGATGTTTTTTCCCATAAGCATGGACTAGAAATGGATAATTAAGAAGTTGAAGGTTCTCCTATTACCATTATTTCTGATTTTTATAAATCTGAAGATTTGGTTTCTTTAGCTACAAAACACAATGATCAGATGTCTTTGATCAAATTCCAATGGAAATTAGTAAGGGCAGCCCTCAATTTTCATATTTGCAAATAAAGGGAAGTTGCAACAACCATGAGGAGCCGTATTTTCAAAGATCATGCATTTCTAAGGATGAACATCAAGAGGACTATCTTTCTCCTTATGTACTGTTGCTTCAAATTTAAATGAGAAGGGTGATTATGATGAAGAAGAAGGTGATATTTTTCCAAATCTGTTTCAAGATCATATTGCTGATAATTATATGCAGAAATATTCATCTTTTCCATTAGGATGTTATCCCAATGTTCCAATATTTGACAAATATAGTGATGAGGAGGATGAATTTAAGATTTATAAAGGCTTGTTAACTAATGGAATATCATCTAGTTCTACTTTTCAGCAAAGAGATGATCAACAATGTATGCAGGATATATCTTTTAAGACTCATCTTTCATTTGATCATTATGGAGACCGTGATGTAGAAGATCAAGAACATATCTCTTCTTTTCTCTCAGAAATTGTTAGCTATAATGGGCCACCACATCATAGTGATGGATCCAAGTCACATAAATATGGCAAAGGAAAACAGAAAGGATTAGGTGAGAAATTGATGATGCATGTTTCTTTGTCAGTTGTTGAGCAACAACAAGTTTTGTACGAATTTCAAGATCCAGTTGCCATTTTGTGGAGATGTTTTGCAGTGATGAATTTTCAGCTATTTCCATCTTTAAAGCCATATTTTTGGATTGTAAGTATGATTTCAAAGATTATGATGCACATGCTACAGTCCGTGTGTTTGTGACTTTGCATAAATTTTGAAGAAAAGTTCAAGTTGTTAGTCAATTATTTACTTGGCTACATTGGAGATTCAATTTTACTTGATGAGTTTTCTTCTTCTTATTAGAAGTAGGAGTAGGAAATAGAATAAGCTCGCCATCCTAACATGTAGATTCTCTTCATTTTGTTGGTTTGCAGTAGTATAAGACTCCATCACCCAATGGCCTAGGCATTATAGAGTTCAAGACTTATATTTTTTGAACAATGATTTGATCTCAATAAGAAGAGGAGGCTACAGGGTTTCAAATTGAGTGGAAAGGCTACTGGAACTACTATGTTCTTGGAACCTCACAGGGAGGCTTTCACCCCCAGTTGGAGCCAGATGTTAGCTCCTAAAAAGTTCTAGTAGTTTGAGCTTTTTAAAATTGTTGATTCTTTGAAATTGCCAAATTTTCCTTAGTAATCAAGCATTATGAGTCTCTCAAGTCATTTCTTTTACCAAGGTTTGGTCATGTCAATTGTATTGAAGAAGTGACTAAGTGGTCATCTAGGGTCACTCAACCAAATTTTTCATGTTTCAATTTATCCTAGCTCGAGTTATCCTAATCCTAAAAGAGGGTCCTACATCTGAAAAATGTTATCATTAGTCTTAGTAACCCTTAATTAACCATTTTTAGTCATTATTAAGACCATGTCTATTCATGATTACCCACTTCACTGTGCAAAAAAGGGTATTCTATTTTCCTTCCTATTACAAGTAATGGTTTTGGTTCTAACATAGTACAAGGCATATAATCAAGGTGTTTGATGAGGATACGAGTTCATACTTTAGTGTGTGATATAATATGAATATCTCAGCAAGCTCTCAATGTGCACAAATCTACATTCATTGCACAATTTGTTTTGCTACAACTAGGTGATTGGTCAAAGCAAGTCAGGGATGGATATGTCTATAGTAGAAGTGTTTGCATAAGATTATTTTTCAAATTCAATAGTATCAGACTCTTGGGAAGTTTTCTCAAAACATTTTGTGCTTCTCCAAATCATTTGAAGTTCTTTACCTAGCCAAAAACCTAATTTCACATAAGAAGGTAAAAGAAGATTTAAAGATCAACTTTTGGATTTGCTCAGCATATGGAATGATGTACTTTGATGTATTAGACCTAAATAAAACTCCTCAAGCTTGATTTTTGTTTTCCAAGTGAATTTTATGCATTATGTTGAAAAATGCATTCTATAGAAAAGTTTGCAGCACAAACTGTCTTTTTTACACTAAGCACGCTACAAACTTGTCTATTTTCAACATGGATGCGTTTTGGTCAAAATTCGACTTGGAAAGAAGATTTTTGGATTAAGGTGGCCACATATATTTGAATATAATATCATTCCCCCATCAAAGCATGCATGTGGCACTTTGTTTCATCAATGGAAACATTCTAGGGATCAAATCCTAGAATGTAGGAATATGACTAGATTTGGAAATTTTTATTTTCCTGTTTTAGTCATGTTATTTGGAGATATATTCTAATGATATGGAAATGTATTTTTGAAAGTTGAGATATTTTTTTTACAAGAACGATCTCCTCTTAAAAAATCTCTCCGATTTTTCCAAAATCCATTTTGATTTGGGAGATATAGGTGAATCTTTGAGAGGCATATTTCCAGAATTTTTATACTTTGTTTTTTCCAGCCACCTCACAAATTCGAATTTGAGTTGGATATATTCAAAAAAATAAAGATAGGTGAAGAGGTTATGAGATCCATATATTTTGGATCTATATAACCTTGTAATATTTCTATATAAAGGATCAAATAGAGGAGCAAAAGAGGTGGTGGTTTGAAATTGGAGATTGGAAAATACGCTTTTTTTAAAGACCTGTTGATATATATACTGGAATATAAGCACTTCTTGGAGTTCTTGCTCAAATATCTTTCCATCTATGTTTCTTGTACATGTGGTCGAATGTATGCTCATTTTTTTTATACAATGATTTATGAAAGTCTTTTTATCATTGCATTGGTATGCAAAACCACAAGTATTGTTTCCTTGTTATAATCAACCTTTCATATGTGTTTGTAATGTATATGATCTTCCTGGTATAGTAAGCATTCTTCATCCATCTCATTCTGCAAAACCATCTGATCAATACTATTGAGGGCCTTATTTTGTCTAGATATATTCAAGTGTGTCTTGAGTGAGAGAGATATTGAGTAAATCATTCATTTTTTATCCATTTTCATACATTTCATTGAGCATTTGATTAAGTTACCAAGATCACTCGATATTCAACCTAGAGTGACTCTTAGAGTGATAACAAGTGGATTTTTCCTGAAGGAAGGCCGATATAAGTTCTATTCCCACATTGTAACATACTAGCAATTGGAAGTGGTTGAGGAAGACTAAAACCATTTGATTAAAAATTTTGTACGTCCCCCCCCATAGCTCTATATAACATTTTGTGGATACCCCTATGAGGGTGTGTTGAAACAATATAAAACGAATATAATCATTTTTAAGGGATTTTGAAGAGAAAAAAAGGTGAAAAGTAGTGACGTGATCACCAGGATCTTCACCATTCTTTCCTTCCAATTTTGGAGTATCTAAAGGAAGCTTGGTGGGGATGGGGGGCCATGTCAGCTAATGATGAAAATGGTCATTCATAAATTTAGACAAGTCTGGAAGATTGAGTGTGGCCATAAAAGGGAGACGGGGTTGTGGCATCTAGCCCCAAGCTCCCTGGAAATATTGTTGTTGTGGAATCACAACCCATCTAGGGTTATAATATGCACCATGGCCTTGTCTAGGATTGTAAGACCCTCATTCAAACTAATTCATGAGGGGTTGGTTGGGCACTATTCCAGTAGGAATGTTATGATGAGGGTTGTAAAAATTTCCCCCAACTGGAGTGGCTCCAGGTTGGGGTTTTCCCAAGGTATGAAACTGACCTCCTCTAGGTGTGGATCCGGAGGATAAAGGTGTATTTGTCATGCCAAATTTGTTGGTTGGAATTGGTACGAGGAAAAACTTTCTATGACCAAGGGTAAACCAAAACAGATGGAAATGACTGCAGAAATCAACTCTAATCTCAGGTATGTTATATAAGCAAATATGCTAACAAGAAAAAATAAAGATCCTACCTCATCTAGACATTCAATGAAGTCCACCATTGAGCACTTGACTCAAAGCAATACACCTGCAACTTGTCCTCAATAACCAATAAATGAAATCATATTGTGATAATATATAAAGTTAGCACATTCAATAGAATAATCCATCAACATTCATAAAAAATATGCCCATGGAATAACAATTCAAATATTTGCAAGATATTTATTGGACGAGAAAATAGTATTTCTATTAAAATATAATCAACATAAGTGAATGAATTACAAACTTCCATGTTGGCATGGTTCGGAACTGAGAAACTAAGTCCCTTCCAGTTGGGCCTCCACCACTTCAATCCTCCACCAAAGGAAATATCATATAAGAAACACAATGAGGTTCTCAGGTTCTCAATCAAGTAGGGAAGAGCTTGGGGGTTGGACAATGTGTTCAGACTTAAAAGGACAAAGGGATGCAGACTCAATATGAAGTGAATAATTTCTCCATAGTAACTTTGCTCTCAAAGTTGAATTCTTCTCCTCTTTTCCATAGCTCGGATATGGCCCATTTATAGCCTTCAAATGGAACTGAAGGGTCGATTCAAAATGTTTCCATTATGTGGAAGGTCAAGGATCATGGATCTTGTGACGTGACATGGAAACCTGACACTATTTTTTAATTTTGGGAACAAAACTCGATGTACGCGGGCTGTAATGGTGCACCTTGTGTATATGCATGTTGTATAATAGTTAGGGCATTTATATGTGGAAAAATATTGTTTTTAGCTCTGGGGTTTGCAAAAAGGGACTTCAAGTATGCATAGGGAAATGGAAAAGGCCTTCTGAGCAACTTTTCATAGGGTGAGGCAAATCTTGCTATAACACTTATTCCATATTATCATCTACATGATCAGTATACCATGGGACTTGGTATGGATCTGAAGGTTGAGTGATCTTCATACCATTAGAATCAAAATTTATAGTTTCCTTTTTAAGATCAATGAAGACATAGTTTTCATAAGCCCAGTCAATTCCTAGTAGAGCTAGATTTGGATCCTTCTCCCCAATTATTTCAATAACATCAAAATAAAATACTTTTTTAACACCATCCAAGTCTACTTTGACATTTTGTAGCCTTCCTAACAGAAAAATGCAATTCTGATTCGCCATTCTCGACTGAATATGACAATATACTAACTTGGGTTTTCCCATTGCCTACCACTTGTTTGGAAATATGTTGACATCAGAGCCCAAGTCCATCATAACATTCTTGATCCCATAGTCATCTATATGGGAATTCAATATAAATCCTCTTCTACTCCTCCTCTTTCTTCTTTGCACCCTACTTTATTTCCTTTCTTGGAGGTTTGAAACAATAAACTCATATGAATTTCCTTCATCTCCCAAGGCCACTTTGATTGTATTCTAAAACTTCTCAGTACATTTATCATCATATAATATGTTATAAAATAATTGAAACTAAAGAGAAACAACTTTCTGAGACTTACCAAAAGACTCCAACTGAGTGGATGAATCTTTGGTGATCATTGGATGGAAACTTGTTTCTGCAACTTTAGGTGTCAAAGGAGTAAGCATTTGTCTGAACATCTCTATTTCATTTCTGAAGCATTATTTTTTCCATGCAAGACCATAATTAGAATTATCTAGCATAACTTTATGAATCTTGATTTGATGGTGGTTCTCTCCATCAAAACCAATCTTCTCTCCTCCCCTAGTGATAATGTTGATGGTAGATCCACTCCCTTTAGCTACAGTCCTTAGTTCATAATTGATCAAATGGGATCTTTTATGTCTAAAACGATATTCCCATTTTGAAATTAGATTAGGATAGGCTTTAGTAGTATGATTATTATTATTTTAGTGTGAACACCATGGTCTTCTTGGAAGTGGATAATATCACACCAGATGCCCTTTCTCATCACAATTGTAGTAGGGAAATGGTTCTCTTCCACCAATTTTCAACATCATACCTATAGATCCGATGAGACGTCATATGAAAATTCCCATTAAATCTCGATCCTGGCAACAAAACCATTTGTTTGCACAAAATTTAGACTAGAGTTCTCGGTAGTTACCAACAAAAATTATCGTTGTAGTCTAGGAACACTGGAATATTCAACCTTTCGCAAGGGAAGGAGGTCTCTCCTGAAACATAGATGGGACTTGTGTGATGAAGGGAGTTATAAAGAATGCAACATCATATCTATTTCTACTCTACTGAGATCCATAGATTAACCATCAAAGTTAAGTTGCAACAATAGTCAAATATTAGCTAGAGAAGAAGAAGAAAATATGCATTTGAAACACAGATGCATTCATAACAGAGATAAATAACCATAAAGAAGTTTTTAGGGCCCCAAATCACACCATTTCATTAATGTACAATAATACAAAGATTTCATACACTCAAATCTAACAGAGTGCTTTCCAAAGTATGCATATCTTCAATACATTGTCTCGTGCAACAATATCTAACTCCTCGTGACTCATTATAGATTCAAAACCTATTGTATATGCAATAGTGGTACCAATTGAGAAAATTACAATATCTAGTCATGGCTATATTAACCAAATCCTTACCCAAGAAAAGAACAATAGATAATCACAACAACAACAATGCCAACAACAAAAATATCAACCTTTTCATTAACCATTTTCCTGTTACATTACCCTTTTATTTATACTATCATGTCTTTGATAAAGTCACTTGACTAAATCAAATCAATCTTCTTCGCTTCCTGTATTCCTTTGTTTTTCGCCTGAGGTATTGTGTCTTTCGTCATATTTAAGACTTCCAACTGGCACACGATGCATTTGACTATTTCCATTGCTCCTAGACTTCTAGTTGGTGCATGATGTTTTTATCAAAACTGAGGCTTTATCGAAACAAAGGGCCCAACAAACACCATTATCAAGAGCTAACTGCTAACGTTTTTTGAATAATTCCTATAAAAAGAAAACATATTTTATTCAGATCATATAAAGTAGCAAAAAAAAATTCATAAATAAACATATTTGATAAATAACCTTTTTAAAAGATGGTGCTTACAACAAATCATTTTATTTCCTCCACAAAACTCTACATTTTTGTGTGATCTCCTCCATTGGTTCACACATACACAATTTACTAAGTTCAATGTTTTTTTATCACAACCTTTTTAATTATGTCAATCAGGTTCAATTGAAACACGTTGTCATCGTTTTTGACATTGTCAAGTACATCAAGTATCGACAACTACATACATAAAAATAAAATAAAATTCAATTATAAAAAAAATAATAAAATTTACTTTAAATGGGTATGGATATTGTTAGTCATTTACTTGCTCCAAGGTTGATGCCTTCCCACGATCATCCTACCACAATATAAGAAGAATTACATATTAAAATGTTACCTTATAATATGATATGCATGAGATATTAAAATGAATGTTAAAGATAACAAATAAGAATCATTAAATAGAGGTTGGTTGAAGTTTGGTGTCAACATCCATCTTAGACAATGGATCAACATCCATTTTCATTCATTTTCCTATGAACACCATTCATATGTGAATAATTTTTCTAAATTCATAACTCTATTGTAAATGCAACAAAAAAATCATAAAGGAAAAAATGCAAAAAAATGCATGAAACCGGGGCATGATGAAACATGCACGCCCAAGTCTTAACACACCTGCAATTTGAGTGATTCAAGTTTCTGAAGGTTTCTTATATTATTTTACACTTGTCTACATATTTAGTGTTGTTTTTATGAACATAAAAGTGGTTGATGTGTAAAAGAGGAGAAATCTACCTTGTAAATTGAGAGACCAAATCAGAAGAAAGTGTCCTAATGGAATTGCACACCCATGCTTCTATATAGCTCCAAATTTAGTGATATAGGTTTTGGGGTAAATTTAATAACATTTTAAATCTATATATATCATCTAGAGGGCATTTTCAAATGAAAAATGACTTCTATCTGGAACCCAAATTCAATACCTTTTTTAAAATGGATGGTAAAACTAAATTACTATAAAATGCACACATATGAATCATATGACTTCCAAATTGAGTGAAAAAAGTTGTAGAGTTTTTATTTTATCATTTTAAATATATGCATACTTTATTTATTCATTTTGAAACCAAAAACCCTCTATTGTTCATAAAGATTAAAAACATCTTTGTAAATGCAAAAAAATGCATAAAGGGAAAAATGCTTAAAAACGCATGAAACCGAGGCATGATGAAAATGTACACCCAGGTATTAACACACCTTCAATTTGAGTGATTCAAGTTTATGAGGGTGTATTAGATTATTTTACACCTATCTACATATTTAGTGTTGTGTTTGTGAACATAAAGTGGTTGGTGTGTAAAAGAGGAAAAATCTACTTTGTAAATTGAGAGACCAAATCAGTAGAAAGTGCCCCAATGGAAATGCACGCCCATGCTTCTATATAGCTCCAAATTTAGTGATATAAGTTTTGGGGTGAATTTAATAAAATTATGAATCTATCTATATCATCAAGATTACATTTTCAAATGAGAAAGGACTTCTACCTGGAACCCAAATTCAAGACCTTTTGTAAAATGGATGGTAAAACTAGATTACTATAAATTGCATGCCTAGGAATCATATGACCTCCAAATTGAGTGAAAAAAGTTGTGGAGTTTTTATTTTAT
>SNQJ01S0077263.1:38722-61111 GCA_010110895.2 Picea sitchensis | reverse complement strand
TGTGATTAAAAAATCATGGTTAGGCAGGTAAGAAAATCCATACATTGCTTGTCACCACATCTGAAAAGTTACCAAACTGAGGTATGGAGTTTAATGCAAATTTTTCAGCATTTAACATAAATTCCATTCCTAGACTAAGTAATTTGGAGGCTGATTTCTTGGCTAATGTCGCTTCTAAACTATTTCCTACAGAAAGTCTTTCCCCTAATGCACTTTCGATTGAATTGTTGTTCAGGCCGTCGATCTCGGATAACATCACCAATTGGAGATTTTTCGACGATGATCAGCAGATCATCAACTTATTGCATATGGAGGACACCTTCCAAGGTGTAATCATTGATGAAGGCACTCATTATGAAAACCTCCACAAATTCATAGTAATATCAGATCCTAGATCTCCTGAATCGACGTCTGATCTGGTAAACTCTATTCCCAGATCCGTTGTAATACTAAAAAGGTTTTATGACTTGCATGATAAATTTAGAGGGTCAGTTAATTGTAAAATGAATAGTTCTTCTTTGACTTATGAGACGGTAAATTTAGGGACTAAGAAAAATCCTCAAAATATCAATTTGGGAACGGCATGCTCTGAGCAAGAATGATCTGCCTTTATAAAATTGTTTAAATAATTTAAAGAAGTTTTTGCCTAGACATATGACGATTTGAAAACATTTGATCCTAATATAATACAACATGTCATCCCCATGAAACAACAAACTCATCCTTTTCATCATAAATTAAGAAAGATGCACCCCAAATTGGAACCCACTGTCAAGAAAGAACTAAATAAATTACTAAATGCAAAGATAATTTTCCCGGTGAGACACACACAATGGGTGTCTAATCTAGTTCCTGTAAGGAAAAAAAGTGGTGAAATTCGACTCTGTGTCGAATTTCGTAACTTGAACCGAGCATATAATAAAGATAACTATATCGTTCCTCCAATGGAACAAATTCTTCAGTAGGTATCTAGTTCAGAAAGACTATCTCTGTTAGATGGTTTTTCGAGGTAGAACTAGGTCCTCATGTCTCCCTCAGATCAACTTAAAACTGTTTTTCCTACCCCATGGGGGACTTATGCCTACAGGAAGATGCCTTTTGGGCTAATAAATGTCGGGGCCACTTTCCAAAGAGAAATGGACATTGCTTTTCGTGGTCTCCTAAATCAATCAATAGTGGTCTATCTTGATGATGTTACCATTTTCTCTAAAAACAAGAAAGATCACTTGTCTCACCTTAGGGATGTCCTAGAACAATGTCACAAGTATGGCATATCTCTCAACCCTAAGAAATCAGTATTTGTTGTGTTAATGTTTATGCCATTATTATAGTTCTTTGCATTTCAATAGATAAGAGCATAATAAGAACAAGATCACTGAGAAATACACATTCACAAGAGACACAACATTTATCCTGGGAAACCCTCTGGAAGAAAACCAACCAAAATTCCTTATCGCAAATGGCGTGTACAATGTTCAAGGGTAACTCAGACCGTACATTCCTCTCTAAGAGATGCGACACCCTTCTTCTCCTCTCTCAACTAGTAGTGGAAACGCCTCATGGAGATGACAAATTGAGTTGTGTGTTTGAAGTGAAGTGGCCTCTGGCTATATCAAACTAGCGTATTGAAGGGTCACAATGGTAGAGACCAACCTCTCACTCACGTTGACTACTAATTAATTAAGTTAACTGCATTATAAAATGTTGGGGCCAACTAGCATTACGTCCTTTGTAATTGTCCACGTTGACCAATCTGCAAAATGTGATTTGGTCCTTATACAATTGCAGACATGATTAATCCTCAATGGGGATTAATCAAATAACAACAATAATAATAATGACATGATTAATCCTGTGGGATTTAATCCAGTAACAAAATAATAATAGAATTATGTATGCGGTTACGTTATTTCAACACTCCCCTTAACAAGAGGTGCTCTTCATGCGACTGTATCGGTGAGAGGAGTGCGCATCATCGGGTGTTAATAAATGCGGAGGACGGTATCGTCAATATCATATTTAAACATTGTCTAGCACATTTACGGGTCATTGGAAGTTTTCTTCATCCCGTGACATCATCATTCTCAAAGAATGCTATCATCATCTGCATCAATATGTATCAAAAAATGATACGCATCCTGGCTTACTAGGTTGGCACATCACGGTACTACACTAGCTCAATGTCGATTAGTTGTTTGGTAGCCAGTCATCGGAGTCCACACGCATATTTCTTTACGTATAAAAACTAGGTCGGAAGCAAGTAATATCATCATCATTTTATGTCTAACAACTAGATTAGAAGAAAGTAATATCATCATCCCGCTTCACGTCTAACAACTAGGACAAAACCAAGGAATATCATCATCTCACTCTACGTCTAACAACTAGGTAAAAAAAAATGACTCGTCTTTCTTTACGTCAGGCAACTAGGTCAGAAGCAAGGAATCATCTTACTTTACATCTAACAACTAAATTCGAAGCAAGAATCAATTGCGTTATGCTTCGATCTATTAACTAGATTCGGAAGCGCTCATCTTGATTCGATCTAACTGTGAGGTTAGAAACCAAGAGTCCTGTCATTCTTTTATCTAACAACGAGTCGAGCTCATCTTGATTTGTATAGCGAGGTCGAGGAAATAAGGATCACCGTCAGCGCTTTCACGTCTAACGTGAGGTGGAAGCGACTCATCTTTCTTCGATCTAATGGGGTCAAAGGATCATCGTAAGCGTCATGCCTTTGCATCTAACAGCGAATTGAGGAAGCATGACTCATCTTTCTTTACATCTAACAATGAAGAGATTGAAGCAAAGAGATACATCTACTTCCCTTTCGAGGAAGGTCCTTTGGACTATACCAAGCTTATCTAAAGTGTTCAAACTTTACAGATAGTAGGCTTGAATCATCACATCAGAAGCCTGTTCATCCATGCTAATGTCTGGAGCTTCAGGCTCCCTCTATTTCGAATAGAGCCGTATGGGTCGTATTGCTTTTATTTGTCATGGAACCGGGATTCTCTATCATTTAATACAACTTTGATTATCATAGAATCGTGATTGCTCTCATCTCAAATCAAATAGACTGTCGATAAGAATTCCGAAGCCATGAAAGCCGCCTTCAGATAGAACATGTGGTAATGTACTCACGCTTCGGCGTCTTGAGAGAAATCTTGGATTGCTTCCTACTACGCCAGAGATCGCCGTGATCCCAAAGCGGAAACAACATCCAGGAGGGTGCTTACTGCATTAAACCAATGCTTCCTTGTCTGCATCGTTATATCCACTTTCGATTGGGAAGTCCTTGATATCCATCATACTCGAGACCATAATCCATTGTACCTTTAAGGTACCTCATCACATGTTTTTAGCCACTAAATGAACTGCGATGGGCTCTATGGAAGCTGACTCAAGGTTCAACTGCCAAACAAATGTCGGTCACAGTGTTTGTTAGTTACATCAACAATCCAATAATCTATAAATGCAGGTGGGTATCTATCAAAATCGGCCAGTATCAACTAGAAACTTCATCTTTTCTTCCATGGGTTGTATTCATGGACTTGCATTCCTAGCATGTCGAATCTCTTTAAGATTTTTGACCATGTACTTATTTCCCACAGTTAGGAAGATTCTTCTGGACTCGCCTCAAGACCTAATAAGTAATGCATTAGGCTGAGGTGTTTCATTTCAAATTCTACAGTAACCAGAGTCTCTCTGTTTACATTCAACGATGAACTCTTCTTCTCCAGTTAAGAATAAAGTCAATCACATACAGTAATAATATTTTTGGTTCATTCTCCATGATCTTGAAGTAGAGATTTGAATCTTCTTTACTCTTGTTAAGGCCCAAGCTTCGTCAAAGCTGTCTATCTGATATTTACCAAACTTTGGGAGCTTGTAATCCATTATATAAGGATTTCTATTGATTGGATGAGACTTCCCGTCTTAAACCTCAAATCCTTGGGGTTTCTATATACACTTCCTCTTTGATAACACCATTCATAAAAGATGTCTTTACGTGTCCCAGTGCGACTTCCATTTTCTAAATCTTGAAATAAGGCTATAATGGATTACGATCAAAGTGTCACGGCCAATTAGCGAATGTCTCTTCATAATTCGATTCCTTCCTTAAAGGAAAATCCATGACGACAAATCTTGCCTTATATTTCTCAATACTTCCATCCGACAACATGTTTTATCTTGAAGAGACATTTTGAAGATACCACATCCCATACCTTTTGGTCAGGAACAATTTCCCATACATCATTCTTTATTATGGATTTGGTATTCCTCTGTCATGGAATATGCCCATTCCTTCTTGGATGGCCTCTTCAAAACACATGGTTTCCTCATCAAGTAGATTGCATCAAAAACCATATACTTTGGGAGAATGGCTTTTGGTCTCTTCACCTGTCTTGTGGTTCCGCCACGGAACACCATACTTCTCTCCATATTGAATAAGCTCTCTTGCCCAAAGTAGGCACATTTTATGGGAGAGAAGGTCATTTGAGGAGGGTTTTGAACTGCATGTGATCTTCAGGAGTCTCCTCTTTAGGGGAAGCTATGACTTCCCCACTTCTGGGGTTACGTAGCTCTGGAGACCCTCCAGTTTTTATTAGATCACGAGTTCTGGGGTTCCTCTTCATATGCCTCTTCCAGCTGGCATCTTCTAGATTTCTTAGGTGTTGCTTCTTAATCAATGGTCACGTCCCCGCTGATCTCAATATGCGGTGACCAGGGTATGTAGATTTTGAGAAGACCTTGGATACATCCACGGTATCCCACAAATATTCCTTCTTTACGGAGGGTTCCAGCTTGTTATTTCTTTTCTCTTCGGTATATGGATAAATATTGGACAGCCAAATATTTTAAGATGAAACACCCTCGGCTTCTTTACGGTGAACATTTATTCTAGGGTATTGAACTAGGGTGCACTATGGGATGAATGCATTTCTACACACATAAATGGTTGCCATGGTACATACGCCCATAAACACATAGGAGATCTTGATCATGAATCATGGTCTTCCGACTTTAATCATTTGTTCTTCCCCTTTCAACAACATCCGTTTTGTTGGGGATTATATAGGGAGTAGTGAGTTCCCCCCTTGTCCAGAATATCTACGTATGGGAATATTGAGGAACTCCTTGAGGTATATTCTCCTCCATTATCACGACTACGAGTATCTTAATCTTTCTTTTGGAAATATTCTCTCTCAAGGCTTTTTCAGATTCCTTGAATTCTTGAATACTTCATCTTTAGATTTTAAAGAAATATATCGGGTCTTATGACAATAATCATCAATAAATGATACATAGGTATACATGCACAATGGAGGGATGTGGCATTGGGCCACACAACGTCGAGAATGGATGGTTCAATGTTCCATACCGCTTTGTTGTCTCTCTTTGGAAGAGGGTTCTTAATGTTCTTCCCTTGCACACATCAATTGCATATGCCTTCCTAATCAACCTTGAGTTATTGTAAACCTGTGGCCGACTTTGCATATGTATGGTTGTGCCTTGTAGTTGATGTGGGTAATCTTCTATGACAAAGTTAGCATGAGTTTTTTTAGATGGCATGGGTCATAGTTTTACAGTGTGACTCTTCATTATACTCGACATTTCTTCACTTCAATGTGATTGCTTCATTTGGGTTTCTCCTTATCCCACATAGAACTTCTCCATCTATGAAAGGCAACTCTATATACTTTCTTGTCTAAAGATGATATGGAGTAAGTTCTTCTTTAGGCCTGGTACATAGAGTGTGTCCTTCATTGTTATTGATTTTTTACGAATTCAGCTTGTGGTTTGATTCTCCTATTCCCTTGATGGGATATTGATAATCATCTCCAAGAGTTGCTACGAGAAAAATTATTTCTGAAATACAAATTATTTTTCTTACCTATCATATGATTTGATGCACCACTATCAATGAACAATGTGTCCTCTCCAGATTACATATCACGAGAGAGAGATTAAGACATGGTCCTTAATCATCTTTATAGGTGGTTCTTAATCTTGATGTGAACATGTTGCCTTTTGTACTTCCTCTTGTACTCTTCTCCTCACATTTGGACAATTGTTTGCCTTGTTTCCCATATTATCATATTGATAGCATTGTATAGATGAGAGATCTAGGTCCCTTACATTGTCCTTTCTTAAATTCTTGAATGAGATTCTTGATTGTTGAACTTGTTTGATGGTTCTGCCGGTTCTCTGTAAGATTCCCTTTTGAGTAGGGTTCCTTCCTTCACTCCTTTTGTATGAGTAGCTAAGGGCTTGATCTTTGTCCCTTGCTAGTAGTGCTTCATGGTTGGCTACCCTTGTCTCTTCTTAGGTGCATTCTTCCATAGGCTTTCAAAGCATGGATTTTCTTCCATACATGTTGGATGTAGGCATCCCAAAGTCTTAATGATACCATTTAGAGGCCGGTTAATACAAATTCATCTTATTCGATGGGTGTCTCCAAATCACTCAGCATTCTTTTAATTTGGTCCGGAGAAATATTCTTGAATCATTTCTCCTTCACGCATCTTAATTCTTCAATGAGTTAGATTCATCTTTGATTGATGTTCTTTCCTTCATATAGTTTTCTTAGAGCATCAAACATCTCGTTCAGAGTTTTCTTGGATACATACGGGATCATGTGGTTTTTGATTGAATCTACAATGATTCTAGACCCCTAATTGAGTCCTTACGATGCTTAACTTCTCATCTTCAGGTTCCTCCACTTCTTCTTTGATAAATCTTGATAGGTCATTATTTGCAAGGATCATCTTAGATTCTATACTTCCATGCACAAAAATTGTCTATACCTTCTAGTTCTCAACAAGCTTTGTGCTTACAAACATCTTGTACTTTAGGCAAAAATAACCAAAATTGAAAGTTCTCTAAATCAGAATTTTGACCTTACCGGGGAGGAATGCGCTTAGGTAGGGTGGAAGTAGCCCTAGTGTCCTTAGATGCAGATAAATCAAATTTTATCAAATCTGATGCGGATTTGCGGGTGGTGTAATACTTGGTACTTCAGTTACTGGTTTTTTCGTTTATATACAGTACTTTTGTGAAACTAGGGTTTCACTTTTGAGGAGATCGATAGCGAAAGATGCGCTCTAGGTGTAAAATTGATCCTTGGGGGAGGGCGCATTTTTCTAGGTGGTTTTAGGGCTGTAAATATTCACTTTTGCAAAACCCTAATTTTGGAGTACAGGTAGTAGTGACATTTTTTCCTCTTGTAAATAATGCTTTCTTCAGGTTGGCTCGTGCCATGTTAATGTTATGCCATTATTATTGTTCTTTGAATTTCAATATATAAGAGCATATGGAAGACAAGATCATAAGATATACATTCTGAGACGCACCATTTATCTGGGAAATAACCCTCTAGGGGAAGAAACCCACCAAAAACTTCCTTATCTGCAGTAAGCATACGATGAACAGGGCAACCAAACCAATACATAATTCCTCTCCAAGAGGATCGTCACCCTTCTTCTCCTCTCTCAGCCTGTTGACTTGCCTCCTTAAGAGAATGAGCAAATTAGGTTGTGTGTGTGTTTGAAGTGAGCTAGCCTCTCTTATTTATATCAACTGGCACATGTGAAAGGTCAAAACTAGCAGGGGATTGACCTCTCTCACTCTGGGTGGAAACCCACCTTTTAATTAATTTTGGGTCTTCCATTGCATAACTTGGGGCCGACTACTTATTACGTCCTTTGTAATTGTCCGGAGTGACCAGTCCACAATAGGGGATTTGGTCTATACAATTACCGACGTGATTAATCCTCAATGGGGAGTTAATCCAATAACAATAATAATAATGACATGATTAATCCGCCAATGATTTAATCCAATAACAAAATAATAATAATAATAAGAATGCTCTTGTGATTTACATTATTTCAACATGACATGATCAGAAATGGTAATACATTCACAAAATTTAATTAAAAAGGATGTTAAGTATCATTGGGGACCCCAATAAAGTCAAACTTTTGATTCTATTAGAAAATAAATAATAAAAGCTCCTTCCTTGATGAGTCCTAATTTCTCTCGGGACTTCACTCTTTATACTTTCTCCTTTGACCGATCTTGGACTTCACTCTTTATACTTTCTCCTTTGACCGATCTTATGTTGTTGTGTTAACACAAAAGAATGATGAAAGCAATGAAATTCTCATTGCCTTCATGAGCTCAGATTTCAAAGGGGCAGAGATGAATTACACCGCTATAGATAAACAGGTGTATGTTGATTTTAAAGCAGTGAAAAACTTATGGTCATACTTGTTGAAATCCAAAACTAAAGTCATCGTTCCTTACCCTACTATAAGAAACTTGTTAGTACAAAAGGAACTGGGTAAAAAATGGGAAAATTGGATGACATCGTTACAATAATATGACCTCTAAATAACTCTTGCACAAATTGTTAGAGGTCAAGGCCTATGTAAACTAGTGGTTGATTCAGTTGAAGGGAAGGAAAGTCAATTGAACATATTAACTTTAAATCAACACAACGAGAAACAAATCATTGGTACTCAAGTTGCTACTAATTCTTGCTATGATGATATTAAATTTAATTTAACAATGGATCTTCTCCTTGCTATATTGACCCTAAAAATAGAGGAGCAATCAGGTTAAAATATGCATCTTTCCAGTTAATAAATGATGTTTTGTTTCGAAAAAGTTTCAACGGTGTTCTTATGCGTTGTTTGGGAAAGGAAGAATCATAAAAAGTACTATTTGAACTTCATGAAGGTGAATATGGTGGACACTTCGGTGGAAACACCACTGCTCACAAAGTGTTAAGAGTTGGGTACTATTGGCCCACTTTGTTTAAAGATGCAAACACTTTATGTCGTAAATGTATAATTTTCCAAAAGGTTGTAGGACGGATCAAGAAGGCAACATTTTCTTTGCAGCCTGTCATTGTAGATTGCCCTTTTTAGAAATGGGGTCTTGACATCATACGACCTATTAATCCTTCTTCTTCACATCAACATAAGTATATTCTTACAACAATGGATTATTTTACCAGATGGTCCAAAGCTACACCTTTGAAAGTGGTAAACATGAATCAGGTAGTATCTTTCCTTAAAACGCATATCATTACTCGATTCAGCATTCCCAAATATCTAGTCTTTGATAACACATATTATTTATCATCCCTGGATATGAATATGTTTTCTTTACAAAAAGGGATTAAATTGAAATATTCTTCCATCTACTACCCCCAAGGAAATGGTCTAGCAGAATCAACAATTTTTTTTTATCAACATCATTAAGAGGATAGTTTCTGAAAACCACAAGAACCACAGTGCACTATTTAATGCAGTCCAGGCTGATAGAGTGACACCAAAAACCTCTGTTGGTAATTCCCCTTTATTTCCCATTTACAGGAGAGAAGAAATCCTCCCACCTCATGTTTTACTTCCATCTCTGCAATTATCACAGAAAGTCCAAGAAGAGGTTTGTCCTCCTCTGGAAATTTGAATTAATGCCTTATTAAAACTGGAGGAAGTAAGAGCACAAGCGCAGTAGAAGCTGGATCAACATAATCATATTGTAAAAAGTTGTTTTGATTCAAACTCTTCTTCAGATAGGAACTTCGAGGTAGGAGACCTGGTTCTCAAATGGGATAAATCGCATGAGGGAAAGGGGGAACATACCAAGTTCTAGAATATGTGGTTGGGACCATTTGTAATTTCTGAGAAACTAGGTCCTAGTTCTTTCCTTCTGCATAGTTTGGAGGGACAGCGCAAACACTTTCCCAGTGAATTTCCAAGCTCTCAAAAGGTATTTCTCCTAATAATTCCAGACGCAATTCTCTATACATATTTTTCTATTTTAATTTTCCTTTTTGTCTTTTGATTTTGGTTCTTTTAATTTTTCTTGTTTTCACTGGTTTCTGAATAAATTTATGTATGGGTCACCATTTAGTTCATGAAAGGAAACCAGAAGTCTCATCATAAATCAACAGTCAAGGTCATTTTAAAGAATTAGTGTTGTAAATTGCTAAAAATCAGAGTAGTAAAGGAAACATTTTGTTCAAAATAGTCTTCCTGGTTTACTTTATAATCATGAGAAGATACGATCATCATTAAAACTCTTTACGTTGTCCCTGTTTTAAAGAAAAAAGCTCAAGTATGCCTTCCTTTCCACGAAAATTTGTTCTTATCATAAAAATAAGTTCAGATCATGATGAAGGTCGTCAAATGAAAATTTAAGCTGGAAAATATCAAGTTTTTCGAAGTCTGGAATTTTTCAGCATCACCCCACTCTCTTGAAGATCATAAAGTTTATGGAAAATTGTAAGTAACTTCTAGAGAGATGAAATCACTGCAAGGTGTGGGAAGTGTCTGTAAACCCACCGAGATACTAAAAAGGTCTGTTGGAGGTAGGTAAATGCATGCATGATTCCAAGGAAACTTCATCGAGGTACTGAACAATCCTGCTTGCAGCGAAATAATGTCGGGTTCAAGAAAATTATCAGGTATAACTTTTTGGTATTAATCGTAAAATTTCCTTCATCTTGAATTGATAATTCTTGGACAAGGTAGAGGTGTCAGAGTGGTTTAATTGACATCCCTGCCAAGGCTATGGACACCTTCTAGAAACATCAGCCATGTCAATAGTATTGGAGTCATTTTCTTAAATATCATCTCTCTCGTAATCAAAATTTCTTACCGGATTGCATTTGGATATAAACACATCCGACACTATACTGTGTGGTTTTTTGCTATTGATCGGGATGCTTGACTTGCTGTTGACTATTCTTTAATTTTTCAATCATTTTGATCTTTCCTAACATGAACTCTCTAGTGATGCAAAGATAACTGCTTCACCTAGTAAGTCGCCATTGTTGGCAGCCCCGCACGATTTCGTTATTTGAAAAACAAGTTACAATCTTTGTAGCTAGCTTCACCTCATTCTTGTAAATATTATTATTTTGAGATGATTACTGGATTAGAAAAGATATTCATTAATTCTTTAAGTTTTCATTTTTCATTTTGTTTTCATGTTTGATTCATGACTGAAAGCATGAATCAAACATGAAAACCTAGCTTGGTATTATATTTTCTATACAAGGATTTCTTTTAAGGGTCATCGTGCTTATATCCAATATTTGAATGACTTATTTTTTATGTTTTGGGGTGTTGATATAATTGTTATATGGTTAAATAATTTTCATTTAAATTATGAGGAGTTTTATTTTGATATATTTTAAACCCTTTGCAAACACAATGGTCGTGATAATAGTCATGGAAATTAATGTGTAACTACTGTACTATGTACTTAACTCACCTTGCTAGCATAGTGAATTAATGAGCCTTTCATTTCGGGTATAGGTTTTCGACTCTGTATGTCAGACTTTGATTACCAGGAATGGTAAATCTCTATGACCAAACCCTCTATATTCATGCTTTGATAACAAACAGGCTTCATCATCTTTTTTTCCCCTTTATCCATTCAGATTTGTTCCTATCGCTCCTTCTATATAAACCTAAAATTGTTCTGAGTCATCCCTATTACTTTCTAGTCATGTTTGTTATGGCTCTTGTTGTATGTTTGGAGCCAAATGGTTGTCATGCATTGCTATCTCATGACGATGCAATCGAAGATTTAAAAATTCAAAGCTGGGATGCCTTCCTTAAAATGTTTGAAGGCCATAACCTTCATGTGGCGAAGGCCTTCGCACAACGTTTCGATGGGTGCAGAGTGAAAATCGGGGATACCCAATTAGAGGTGACCAAGGAGCCTGTGAGTGAAGCCATAGGGCTACCATCCACCAGTGAGAAATGGTTCAAAAGCTCGAAAATTCAAGAAGTACCTTGGAGCCTCTTCATGACCTCCAGGAAAATCAAATGTTGCGAAAAAGGTATCCCCATCTCTTTATTTAAACCTAGGTGGCATGGCTTGTTGTTCATTCTCAAACAATTTGTGACCTGTGAGGATCGTTATGGTTTAACTTTCCTCTATCATATATGATTGCTTATGCATTTCATTGGTTATCAATTAAACATGCCTTTTTATCTATTGAGAATGTTGTATAAAATGTCCAAAAGGTATAAGAGACATAGTGTTGACTCTAGTTTGCTCCATCATGCCTTGATTAATATTATGTTGATTCACCACTTGTCAACTGTGGGCGACTGTTGGGATGGGTTTTTGATAAGAAAATGTTTTTCTACAGTCGTTCCTCTAGAAATCCCTATTTCGGGTGAGCCATTGATTAAAAAACAGCTTGACATTCCAAGTAATGAACCAGGCTCTCTTAATAGATAACCTCTAGATGAGACAATGTCAAGTTAGTCTTCACATGAGAAAACAGTTTTTGAATCAGAGTTAAATGAACCTCATGTGCCTAATTTTGATGTTGGCCAGAACGTCACTATGAAGCCCAATGTCAAAAAATATTGCAAACAGATGAAACAAAAATGCACATCCCTATGGTTTCAGAACAAAAGAGTAGGTCGTCTTATTTCAATAAAATTGAGGAATCGAAATGACTCTCATTTGAGCTCGATTGGCTCGATCAAGGTCAATGAGGTCTCAGACTCCAAAATAGAAGATTTCCTGGCTTTGGAAGACTCGAATTGTCAAAGATTTGGTCCTACTGAACCCTATGACTTTGTGATGGATTTTCCACCTTGCCTCAAGGGTAATAAGGAGTTCTCTAGTATTGGGCTTGATCAAGGGAAAATAACAGGTAAGGTCGATACAACCATGCTTGACTGTGCATTTCAACAACATATTGTTCCTCCTGTAAAGTGTCATGTTTGTTTACACTGGATCGAACGATATTATACCGATATAACCATCCTTCAGGCTCGGATTAAAACACTCACAGGTCAAATTAAATCACTGAGCCAGGAAAATATCGACCTTAGAGTAAACGCAGAGAGGAAAGCTAAACGCCTTAACAGGACAAGGAACATAGTGATAAAAAACGCAAACAGTGTTAAATCTATAATCAATTTTGAGCTATCCGATCCATCTTTAGTCAATTGTTGAAATGGTAAAACGATATTCCTCTTATTATATTCATTTTATTTATTTTGAATCGAATCATTTTGAAATTAGATTTTGTTTGTTACGACAAGACTGGCTACAGAATCTTTCGATTTTGTAGCCAAGTAATTTTTAATTTAAAAATTTAGAAATTGTCTAACTTATTCTTGTTTCGTTTTCAGGAAATAGTAGATCTTGATGTTGATAATCTGGGGGAAACATGTTCGATTTTTCATTTGAATGATTAGTATTTCCTTTTTTGTTTGATTTGTAAAAACAATTATTAATTTTTTCGAAGAATCAACTCAGATATGAGTGGTTGTTATCCCTCTATTTTTGTAATATTTTTTATCTCATGAGATCCTATCCTATCCTAGGAGATAGGAAAATAGGATTTCAAATCACTTTAAATACTGTTCATTTTGTAAGTAAAGGATCATCTTGGCCTGGAACAAATTATGGATGAATGATTTTTAGAACTTAATGGAACAACTTATAGCATTTCGGCTTTAGACCAATGTGAATGTTATCTTATTTATGTTTTGCTTCTCTTATTTTGGGATATTAATGTGTTGTATAGCTTTAGTCTCAATGACATATTATGTTCCATTATACTCATGCTTTAGATTTTGCTCATGATTTGTTGTTCCATATGTTGTGACTGTGATCATCATATCAATTTTAATATCAAGATTTTTCTTTAATGTTCAATTGATAGATAAAAATGAATGCTTTACATAAAGATTTCTTTGACTGTAATCATTCGTAATTATAAGATTATTGGATCATATGTGTCGACTATTTTTCTTTTAAACCCTATCTACCAATATGCACCTTGAATTTATTCAGGAAAATTTTAGTATAAGCCTACTGAAGATTTCTTTCACAAGCGAGGTAGCTGGATGATTTTGTTTGCACAGAGGAACGAACACACTTAACAAACTAATAACAGGTTAGCTTCACCTTCTTCTAATTTTTGTCATTTTTATTACTAGTGGAATAGGAAAAACTTTGATTGGCTTTTGACCATCATTCTATCCTATTTCAAATCATGTTTTAGTTACAATTCTTTGATAGATGATTATAAAACAGAAAATATAGAAAGAAATATGTGCTTTATTTATCTACTCTTGAGAATGATTACAAAACTTTGATTTTGCAAGGCTTTTAAGAAAACTTGTAACCTGTGATTATTTTGTTCATAAATGACATATCCATATTTATCTTCCTACTTAAATACATTTGTAAATAATTAGATTAGAGTATATATATATATATATATATATATATATTATTTTTAACATTAGTTAGTTTATTTCCTTTCTTTATTTTAGGACCCTAGATTGGCTAACAGAGCCATTAAACCCGTCAGAACAGGTTACACCAAATGGCTTGGCTTATTTAGACAACCCCAGACCAGACTTGTTCTTCCAGTTAACGGCCTGTCAAATTTTTCCGTCAACATGGGGCCATAGTTCCCCTGGATCCAATGGTAGGATTCATATAAGTGGGTTAGGGAGAGGATGGAAAGGGTGGAGGAACAATTGACATATCAACAAGAGAATGATTAGAGGCCCAAGGCATTGACTGAGTGTCATAATTCATCATACCATTATGAAAAGCGGATGGATTCGTCCCCATGAAATTAGTGAACATCATGGGGGTTGTAGAGGTAAAAGAGGGAGCTATGGGAACTCCACTATCCATGATAAAGAAAACTCAGTATAAAATTCTAGGGCCGACTAGTAATCAAAGAGCACACCAAAAAATCAAAGGACCAATATGCACACAAATGGGGTAAAGTGGTTGAAAGGGACCTCCCTCCATAAATAAGGTATGTCTCACCTGAGAGGGGAATGAGACTCCCTGCTAAAGAATAGAGGTAAAAAATCATTTATAAGGGCCCTCGTGGGCTTAACAACTAGTCGGTCAGATCCCCCCAAAGAGGAAATCTTCCATAAAGGTTGTGTGTTGTCCGAACCTTATCTGACCTAGGGTACTTGTAGAATAACCCCTACAAGTAACCTATGTGGCACCTAAGTAAAGTAACTAAGAAACCAATGTATAATCGATGCACAAGAGAGCAGTCATTAGTTAGGTCCACTGTATGGGTAGGGTAGCAAAGCCTGAAACCTTGAAAGTACCACCTCTCATGAAGGTAAGGGTACTATCAAGATCCCTAGATATGAATAGAACCCCAGAAATATCTCTGACGCTAAGAAGGTATCAGGGGATATCCCTTCAACCAACCTTGCATGACCTCGTGATTAACTCCGGTGTAAGCGAAGCTTCCTAATATTACCAATTATACAATGGATTTCTCCACTCCCTTTGTCAAACACATATGTTGATTTAATAGCCTTGGAGAAGTTTACTCACAAAATCCTATTCCAAGGCACTAAATCCTAAACTAGTTTGTGCACACTAGAAAATAAAATCGTGACTAATCAATTTTAAATTATAACATTAACTTTAGTGGTCGTGCTTACTCAAAAAGGTATGGTAGTGAAACTCATGATGTTATGACTCATCCAGTAAAGTACATATGAATACAATACAAAGTCCTAACTTCAATTTTCAATGAATGATATGTTTCTTAAAACAATCAAATTTTCAATTTCAACTCTTCAATCCTAAAGTAAAATTGAAATCTTTCTTTACATGCACTAAGATATTGTAAAAGACTCAAAAGATCAAAATTCCAAGCAATGAAAAAAGCCTAATATTTTTTTATTTTCAATATAAGAAAAATAAAAATGCATGTACTGAACAACAACTTGATATATAAAGACTCTTATGTGTATAAAAAGAGACAAATCGAGTAGAACACCAAGAAGCAAGACACCCAGCCCAATGTAAAAGGATGATAAAAATGAAAATATGATGGGAAAGACTCCACCCAGAAATTCAACCAAAGACAGGTTTTTGGTCATCCCACAGACACTTAACAGACACTACAGAGACCCAAGAAGACTCAACAATCAACAAAACCTACCCAACAACCATCAAACCCGTCAAACAAGAAAAAAAACCTGATGTATGCGATTGTTCAGGGAAAAAATGTGTATGTACATAGCTTGTAGAAGGACAACATGCGTATATACGCGACTATCAATAAAGAAACCCACGTATATGTTTCAAAAAAAAATCTAGGTAAGGGAGAAGGCTGAAAAACTCAAACCTAGAGTGAACAGAGGCTGTCAAGCAATGATGTGATAAGAAACACAATAGTAATGAGAGCAATATAAGGAGAAAAACACTCCAAACCCTAAGAAAAAAGATTCAATCCCCAATATGGTCTCCAATTTTGTTACGAGGAAAATATCTCTATGGTTAGGGGTAAATAGATGGAAATGACTATAGAAATCAACTCTTTTCTCAAGTATTTTGTATAAACAAATATGCTAGTAATACAAGATAAAATGCCTACCTCGTCCAGATGTTCAATGAAGTCCATCGGTGAGCACTTGACCCAAAGAAATATACCTGCAACTAGTCCTCAACCACCAAACAAAGAAAGTATATGGTGATAATATAGGATGCTAGAAAATTCAATAGCATAATCCATTAATATTCATAACAAATATGCCCATGGAATAATAATTTAAATATTTGCAACATATCAATTAGATGGGAAAAGAGTATTTCTATTAATATATGATCAGTAAAAGTGAAAAAGTTACAGACTTTCATTTCAACACAGTTCCTAACTGAGAAAATAAGTTCCTTTCAGCTGGGCCTCAACCACTTCAATCCTCCACCAAAGGAAAGCTCATAGAAGAGAGACAATGGAGTTCTCAATCAAAAAAGGAAGAGCTTGGGGGCTAAACACTGTGTTCAGACTTAAAGGAAAAAGGGGTGCAGACTCAATATGAAGTGAATAATTTCTCTAGAGTAACTTTTCTTTCAAAGTTGAATTCTTTATCTTTCCATATCTTGGAATTGGCCCATTTATAGCCTTAAAAAGGAACTGAAGGCCGAATTGAAATGTTTCCAGTATATGGAAAGCCAAGGCTCATAGATCTCCTGTCGTGACATGGAAACCCGACACCATTTATCATTCTTGGGCACAACTTTTGATGTACACAGGCTATAGTGGTGTATCCTGCATATATGCATGTTGTATAGTAGGAAAGGTGTGTACATGTGGAAAAAATGTATTTTTTAGCTCCAGAATTTGCAAAAAGGGATGAAAAGTATGCATAGGGAAATCGAAAAAGGCCCTCTGTGAAAGATTGCATAAGGTGAGGAAAATCTTCCCATAACAATTTTTTTTATAGTCGATCGAGATAGTAGGTTCCTGAGCACCTTTTGGTTGAGCCTATGGTCAATGATGGACATCCAGGTGACTAAATCGACTTATTTCCACCCACAAACTGATGGAAAAACATAGGTAGCCAACAAGATATCTTACCATATCCTGTGAATGTATAATTTCAAACATCCATGCACATGGGATGAAAGCCTTCCTTATGTTCAACATGTCTACAATAGATAACTCCACAATTCTATTGGCCACATCCCTTTTCAGGTATTCTTGTGGTTCCAACCATTGGCCCCATTGACATAACTCTACCCATTTCAGCTACATGGGAAGATTCCTCCCATGCTTAGACAGAGGTTGATCGATAAACCAATTTTGTTGATTGCATCAAGCACATTCAACAATAATTTCATGACATTGTGAAGAAATCCAATGGAAAGTGTTATCATTGAGAGTCACCCTCAGATTGTGGGAGGATAAGCCCAATACCCATCAGAGTTTTTGGTGGATGTTGGTTTTATATCAGTGGAGGTCAAAGGACAAAACTCAATATATGAATGATGTTTCAATAGAGAACTGGACAAGAAATGAACAAGGAAGTGAGGGCCACATTAGCTTCAATCAATGAATTGAGTTTAAGTGTGAGCAGAGGGAAGACTTAGTGAGAAGGGTGGACAAGAATTCTATGAGCATCATTCTTTCAAGAAGCTTGGAGAAGAAAAACTTAGACTCAAGACCACTCTTAATCTCAAATTTCAGACACTGAAATATGTCCAAACGACACAGTCACAACAACACAATGATCAGACCTACATCACAATGTAGCTACAACAACTCGACTGGATCCTCCATTACTAATCCATTCAGTATAAGAGGGAAAATATAACAAGGGAGCTGACTAAAATTGGTCACAATACCACTATAATCAAACCTACATTACAAAAGCATAACAACCCTCGACTGCATCCTTCATGCCCGAGTGTTTTAGCACAGTTTTCATAGAGAGATGAGAGAGGCTGAATTCTCTTAATCTGAAAGTCTCAAATTTGATACATAACCAAAGAACAATTCTGGCATAAAAACATTACAAAATAGGGATCTCTTCTCAACCAATTGACGACCTTAAAAAAATATCAAAACTACCTATTTATACTTAGCCCAGTACACCACTACTAGGAGTGTGATTTGGCAACTGCATTCAAAACCTTTCGTCTGCATTTTCTTTTTTCAGACGTGAGCTCCGATTAGTATGGGTCTACAAGAAAATCTATCCACAGGACTAACATGGGTTGACGGTTTAGTTCCCATGGTCAAGCCTTCCATGCCTTCCATTTAAGGAGTGAGTCAAGTTTTCAACCACCAATCCTACCTTCCATGCCTTCCATTTAAGGAGTGAGTCAAGTTTTCAACCACCAATCCTACCTTCCATTAAATGATTTTCCTTGGGGACTCAATGAGGCTTAAATCTTAATGGGAGACCATGTACTGCTCTCAGATAGGACGCCATATAAACATGTGATTGTGGGGCCACTCAAAAGTGGTTTGGGTTCAGACTACTTTTGGGCCCGCAATCCACCACCTTTCACCACGTAGAACTTTTGCGTTACCATGGTTTCAATTACAGGACCACTAAATAAAATTATCACCCGAGTATGTTGCGTCCTCGCAATGGACTGTGGCTGTAGATCTAGTCCTGTTCTGAGATCTGGGCACACTTGCTAGATTTAGCACCACTGCCAAGCTTTAATCACCCACCAACCTTAGGACCTACCAAAAGTGTGCCTTGGGATGGGGCGCTACATTTGGAACTGAACAATAATAAATCTCGAAGGATGATCTGATGTGGAGGCATGACATCACAATGTTGATATGTCATGAATGGAGAGGTCACATGTGCCACTTGAAAACAAGCTGAAAGCATGTCTAAAACACTTGAAATGAGTTCCATGTGTTATTTCTATATGGATGCCATGTGTCTGTGATGGCGGCAACCACGTACTTAGTGCTCTGGGTCTCGGATGCTATCTTATTTTCCTTTGGCTCCTCTATGTTGTTTTACTCATAGTTATGGATATGACGATGTGTGGCCCCCTGAGATTGATGGTCGAGAATTACTTCAGGTCTCCAAACTTCGGGAAAAAAAAATCTCAAACTTCATCCTCCTCCATGATTGTACCCAGAGCTGGCCATCTAATCAGTCATGACACGTGTCCTCTTGAATTGAACGACCAAAAATTACTTTGGACCTTTATCCAGAGTTCATGGATCTATGCCATATGTCCCATAGATCTTCCTTCAAGTAAATATTTTGGAGCCAAGGATATGATGATGCGTGGCCCTCGTAGATCGACGATCTAGATTCATTTTGGCCCTTCGTCACTTATGTCTTTGGGAGTTTCAAATGTGAAACATGAAAAATATTCTAGAGGAAAATCGTCGAAGTGATGTGGTGGCATGACGTCATATGATGTTACGACTGTTGACGTGCCCTGGAAAAAAGCGTGACATGTATCATATTAAAATAGGTGAATGTCACAACCAAATGACCTAGAATGAGTGCCACATGTCATGACTAATGAGTGTGCCACATGCTTTGACTCTTCGGGACTTTGGTGCTTCGGGAATTCGATACTTTTCAATACTTGACTTCCACAATTCTCCGAAGAGCTAAACTTCGAAGCGAGGGATTTGCCTCCATGTGTCCCCTTGGCTTGGATGACTAAGATTACTTCGCGAGTTCGGGTTTCATCTCTTTGATAATTTCATGCACTTCTCATTTCAAAAATCCTGAAGCTCGTTTCCTTGAAAAATGGGATCGAATGCCACCTGTACCCCTCAAGATCAATGACTCATACTCACTTCAGGATCTATGACTTCGATGCTTCTTTCTCTGGTGCTATACTTCACACAATTTTGGAATTTCAAATGCCTGTGATATGTTGATCTGAACTTCTCCTAGAATATCCACCGCTAAAAGATTAAACATCCATGTTTCTTGCATTTCCAGCCCGACATGGACTACTATGAAAGTTGTGCTTGATGTGAACAAGGACTCAGTCAACTTGTTGTGGGCTGAGAAAATAGAAGGACTAGCAACTAGAACAAAAGAGGCAAGTGTTCCTCCTCAGGAAAAAACCGAAAGGCTTTGAGCCAAAACTTCTTTCGGGTAAGACATCAAGAGAAACTAGGTTGCTTAAAACAAGAAGGGGCAAACAAAAAACTGAAATTAATAGTCGAGAGGGAAAAAATTTAAGACTTGTCTTGTGATAAGGAGAGAGAGACAGGGAAAGGATACAAATTTAGGTACCAACAAAAAACATATACAACTCTAGAGAACATCATGTGATAAAACCAATTATAAGCAGTGCCACAATCAACATCGGGTCCCGCACAAATTTAGGTGGGAGATAAGGTCTTGTTCCATTTGCAGAAAGAGATCCTCATAGGACCCCATTGAAAGTTTCACCCATTCCGATACAAGACTTACACCATCACCAAGGTTGTGGGTGAGAATTATTTTGAATTAGGTATTCCTCCTTTCCTTAGCTGACACTCGATATTTAATGTGGAACTGCTCCGACCATATTTTCCACCTCTCCTAGATACTTCAGATGGGGTTGAGAAATTGGCCTCTAGAAAACTAAATCCGTCATGCATCGAATAGGATACAGTTTATTGAATCATGGACACCAAGACAAGGGAAACCTACTAGAAGACTATCAATCTATATTAGGTCATCAAAGGAGGCAAGTTTCTTCATCAGCACAAGTTGTTCACCAAGAGTCAAGTTCAACAAAAGTTTTCTCATATGATGTAAGAACTTGACGCAATGGAGAAAATTTATTCCTAAGGAGGGAGTAATGATCCGGGTGGATATCAGTCACCACCTACCTATTCCACTGGCTCAAAGAGCAATTTCCATTTTGGCAGTTATTTCCTAGATTTTTGGGTCCTAAAGTTCTGGGGTTGTTTTGAGGCACTAAACATCGTTTTTTCGGCCCGCCACAATCACACAATAGGGTATATCCATAGGTTGAAGAAAACATGTGTATTCTTCAAATATTTCTTTCCAACGAGAAATCATGCACCTAAAATGGAGATCGTTGTTGGATTATTGAGAGGGGGGTGAATCAATAATAGAGCAATTTAATCCTTTTTAACCATATAATGAAAGTGTTATATCAATGTAGGATTATCATCCAATAATTGTAGAGTAAATAAACAATGAAAAAATGAGAAATCATACACATACACAGTACACTAGTGTTTTACGTGGAAACCCAAAGCAGGAGAAAACCACAAAATGTTTTTTCTTATGTATTTAAAATTACATTAATTGGAAGTACCAACTTCCTTTGCTTTCCAGCTACAACTAGAAGGAGGATCCAACCCCCTAGTTTCTTAAGCTACAACCTGAGGGAAGCTCCAACTCCACAATTCTCTGGCTACAACCAGAAGGAGGCTACAACCCCCTATGTTCTTCGGCTACAACCGGAAGGTGGCTACAACCACCTGTCCTTGCCCCATCCAATCGCCCTGAAGTAGAAGTAGAATGATGGAACCATTGTCACACTATCATTGTGAGATATACTGGTGTAAACCTATACCAATCAATCTCTAATCAACCCGTAACAACCTGTACCAATAACATGTTCCAACATGTACCATACATCAACCTACACATCAACCTGTACCATACACAAATGCATCAACCATGCACTAAACCTATACAAATAACATGTCACAATAACCTGTTCAAACAACCTATACCATAAACAAGTGCATCAACCATGCACCAAATATGTACCAATCATGCATCAAATACACATAAACTATGACTCATCAATATGTAATAACATCATCAACTATACACCTCATGTATGTGTCAACTCATCAACTACTTGTCTCAACCATGTACCCAAAATGTACCTCAATCAAAATCCCTCATCATTTGCATCATCCAAATCTGATTTGTAAATTTGTAATAGACCTGGTGTATATGATCACATACCTGCAAACCTTCCTTAACTTTAACAATAAGAGACTAGCATTTTCATCAAACTTTACTTTAGTCTCACATGACTAATTTTGGATTAGTCAACAACCCTAACTTGAAATAATCA
>SNQJ01S0077263.1:17559-36515 GCA_010110895.2 Picea sitchensis | reverse complement strand
ATAGTACACTTATCACTTCACTTTATTATTTAAATTACCTTCTAACCATCTTAACCCACTTTCCTTATTTTAGGGCTAACCCACTTCTAACCACTTGTCCACTTAGTAATTTCTCCATTAACTTTAATATTTAAATAATTTATTTTGTATCCACTTTGACTTATAGCACACTCATCACTTCACTTTATTATTTAAATAATTTCTTCTTTGCAACCACTTTGACTACTTTGACCTTTTGGGGCTTCTCGGTGACTCATGAGGGTTCTCCAACTTCACATGGCCATAACTCTCTAACCATGAGGAGTTATGCGACATTCCACATACCACTGGAAATGGAGTGACATGTACTATCCATCTAGAATAGTCTTGCCTACAAATATATCAAAATTCATACCATTATCCATGAAACAAACTTGGGTCCATTACCCAAACCTTTGTGCTACCGGAATTTGCTACTAGACTTTCTTCAAGGGTTGACATCAATGAAAACCAACCCAAATAATCAACAATATCCCCCTTTGGCATTGATAGAAACACTATGATACAATACTGAATTCACATCACTCATGCTCCCCCTGTGACCATTGCTCCCCCTGGAACCATGCCTCTATGTTGTTTATCCAAACATTTACCTTTGCATATGATAAATATCTCCCCCATTTTCATCAATGGAAAAGGTATATTTCCATTCGGGGTTTCTCCCCCTAACTAAACTGTCCTTTGGGATACTCCTCCTGACCGAGGTCTTCCTGAAACTGATCCCCTAACCTGAACTGTCCTCTTTATGGTGCTTTCTCGTGTAAATCTAATACATATAATATAAGAATTCAAAACCATTCATTTTGGAGTAGAAATTACTCTGAGTCTCTAGTGAAAATACTCAAAGGCTTCCCTTGACATCAATGAAACCAACCCAGCCAATCAACAATATCCCCTTGGTTGATAGAAACACCATGATACAATACTGAATGATACATCACCATGCCCCTGTGACCATTGCTCCCCTGAACCATGCCTCTATGTTGTTTATCCAAACATTTACCTTTGCATATGATAAATATCTCCCCCATTTTCATCAATGGAAAAGGTATATTTCATTCTGCTTCCCTAACTAAACTGTCCTTTGGGATACTCCTCTTGACCGAGGTCTTCCTAAAACTGATCCCCAACCTGAACTGGGTTGTCCTCTTATGGTGCTTTCTCTTGTACATATAAGACATATAATATAAGAATTCAAAAACTTTATTTATTTTGGGAGTAGAAATTACTCCGAGTCACTAGAGAAGATACTCAGGCTTCCTTCAAGTGGTTTTGCAAAGATGTCTCCCACTTGTTCTTATGTGCCCACATATTCAACTTCCTAATGTTTTTCTCACAACTCCTATTCCTGCAGAAAGTGATACTTCATTGGAATGTGATTTTGTAATAGAAGTTCATCACTGAGTTCTTTGAGATACCGATGGTGCTGGTATTATCAAAATAGATTGAATGGGCTCATCATACTCAACCTAGATATCTTTCAAATTTGTTTCATCCATAGAACCTGAGTACAACATCATGTTTCTACAATATATGTTGCTTCGGTTGTAGATAAAGATATCAGATGATTTTTCTTACACAAGATAAACACTCTCACCAAGTAGAACGCATCTGCACTGTGCTTCATCTGACATCAATGGCAACCTGCCCATTGCATTTGTGTGGCACAAGGATAGATCCTTTCTTTCCTTTGGATAGTATAACTAAGCTCTTGTTCTTTTGAGATATCTAAAATCCTCTTTTAATGTTAAGACACAGGATTCCTTTGGTGCTTCATGATCCCTCAGTAAGCCACCATTCAATTCACCAGATACATCTCGGGTTCTAGGATGTTACATATAGTAGGCTGCCAATCATTACCCTGTATTTCCTCTGGTTTGTAGATTTTGAATAATCATATTTTCTCAACTGCAACTAGTTTGCATAGAAGGGTAATAAGTTTGTAACCTTCCATTCCGAACCTATCTAGCATTTCTTTGATATACTTATTTTGAGAAATAAAATCTTTGCTGCTTTGATTTACTAAAGTCCTAGAAAGAAAGGATAGTTCTCCAAGTTATGATATTTCAAATTCATTCTGTATATCTTTTGCAAATTCCTGGCTTAACATATTGTTAGTACTTCCAAAAATAATATCAACATAAACTTTCAATTAATAAAATACCATGTTGAGCTACCTTGATGTAGAGGTTTTTTTTTTTTTTTTTTTTTAATTTACTTTATTTTAAATATGAATTGTTGTATGCATTGCATGTGTCCAAAATATCTGTCAATTTGGAATCCATTAGCATTACTCTGAGCCATTTCTGTAACATTGTCCATTATGATACAATGTTCTTTGTCTTTGAACCACTCATTAAACCAATCTATGAATTGATGCTCTTGTCCATCATTACATATATGTCCAAACATGTTAATTGTTCTTACAAATACGTCTATTTCCATACTGTCCAAGCCTGTATTGCACAATTGTCCATAATGTTGACTCATCTATCACTATTATGTTCATCATGAAGTCTTCACTACTACACAGTTCTGCATTGACCCATCTAACTGCAATTTCTACTAACTGGGACTTCTCCTGATCTGCTTGTTTCAAACTCTCATGCTCAAAGGATTGTTCTTTGGTTTGTCATGACAAGCATAAACCCCCCATGTTTAATGTCATTCATGCATATCTGGAGTTCTCTAAGTCATATGTCTGTGGTAATTCCAGCTTTCTAGATAGTCTATCATCATCTTGATTGGTAGATTCATCATTCTCCCAGCTTTGACTTCTTTCTTTGTGTCTTTGGATTCATCTTTTCACTACACCTCGAAGTACAATTCCTCTTGATTTATTTTATACTTTCCTTTTTTTATTTATTTTCCAAACCTTTTTTGTTTCTGACATCTTTCTTTTTCTCATAGAATTTTCTTCATCTTGTTATTACACCCTAGATCCCTAGGTCCTGCTTTGTTCACCCTGCTTGAAGTTTTTCCATACTTTCTTATATCTATTATCAGTTTTCCCTTTCATGGAAGTATCAATCATGCTTTAAAATCACTAGCTATGTATCCATAGTTATGAAATTTATAAAATTCACTGTTGTGGCTGATAGGCACTTCTCTTACCAGTTTTTATAATCCCTAACTGAACCTTTGTCCAAAAATTAGCAATGTAAAAATAATGACATTAAAATAAATTTTCATACCCTCTAAAGGAATGATACATTCTTTTGTGATGTAGTCCATGAATTCTACCTTTAATGGATCATGATCACACTGAGCTTTTCTGTGGCTTCTGAATTACTGACATCTCTTGAAAAATGCATTCTAATAGTTTTCTTAGACTGCTGACCATGATTCCTTCCTCTTCTGGTAATTTCCTGTGGAGAATCTCTTTCTATATTTTCTTCATTCTTCTTTCCAGCAACCTGTAACACTTATATTCAACTTTCTTTACCAGTTGTGTGGAGCTTCCTCTCTCTTCAATATTCTTGTTGAGATTGACAATTTTACTTCACGTGGACAGTTCATTTTCAATATTCTCAACCTCTTTCTTTCTCTTCATTCATTATCTGAGACTTCATGAATCTTATGTTCTTTTCGCTTCTTAAAGATGAATTTAATGTGATTATTTCTTTCTCAAGTCCTTTCTCTTCTCGACCAAAATCTAACTCTGCTTGTTTTAGATCGTTAGTTTTTTCTTTAAGATGATTTGTCAATATCTCTCATTTTGCTTCTTCCTTATGTTTTGCTATGTTGGATTCCAAATACTTCTTTGATATTCAATATTTTCTTCTAGATATGGCCTCCTTCTAGCTTTTCCATTTCTTAAGTCTCTATGACCATAAGATTATTAAAAATGTGAACACTTTCCTTTGTTTCATCAATTCTTTCTCTGAGGGTTTTTCTTCTCTCAGTTCATTTAAAGCACTAATCAATCATTTCTCTTACACTGGCTTCCTTTTCAATTTCATTTTTTGTCTTATTTCCTTCATGGAATTCTTTTTCAGAAGATGTCCTGCCAAATTAAAGAAAACAACATACCTTAAGGAAGAGGATTGAAATTTCATCTTCCTAATATGTTTGACATGGTGAACATATTTTGTCTTGATCTCTACGTGCATTTTCTTTGACATTTTTTTGAATCTACAATGGATGAAGAATACATACTATGCATTTATCCCAAGTTTCTTTGGCTGATGAGAATTTACTAACATTTTCTCTTATCGGATTAGTTAGTCCTTCCTAGATGAAATCCATTGCTATTTTTTATTATTCTTCAATCTCTTCTTGGCTACAGTCTTTTCCATTTTTCAACTATCATATCCGTAAAAGATTGTAGCCAAGTATAATGTCCATGTGCATGTAAAAACACTTTCATCCTTCCACTCCACATATCATATTTTAAACCATTATGACAATTGGAACTTGTATATCTATCTAGATCAGTTCATGATCTCCTTCCAAAGGATTGGGCCTGGTTTCTTATGAACCACTTCTCCCATACACACACCTGTTGGATTACTAAGAGGGGGGGTAATCAAGAATAGAGCAATTTAATCATTTTAACCATATACGAAAGTACATATATCAATGTAGAATTATCATCCAATAACAGCAAAGTAAATAAGAAATGAAAAAAAAAAAAAAAAAAAAAAAAAAAAAAAAAAAAAAAAAAAAAAAAAAAAAAAAAAAAACCACATAATGATTTTTCTTTATATGTAGTTATTTAATAAGATTCATTGAAGCACCAACTTCCTTTATTTTCCTTAGTTGCAACTAGAAGGAGTACTCTAAGCTGGGTTACAATTCATGAGGGAAGCTCCAACTCCCAACTTCCTGGTTACAACTAGAAGGAGGATAAAACCTTATGATTTCTTGGATTTTACAAACTGTATGGTATAAGCAATCACTTGTCCTTTCCCTGATCCAACCAAATGCTCTCTATGTAGAAGCATAATGATGGAACCATTGTCACACCTGGTCATTGGGAGATATACTATTGTAAATATGTACCAATCAACTAGTATTAGACTTGTAACAATCCCAGCTCAACCTTGCCAACATGTACCATACATCAACTTGTACCTCAACTTTTAATCAACTTGTACCATAACAAAATGCATCAACAATGCACCAAACTGTACAAATAACTTTTCCTAATAACCTATCCAAACAACTCTATAATCAACTAGCTCATAAATAAGTGTATCAAACATGCACCAAATATGTACCAATCAAATACACATAAAGACTCATCAAGATGTACGTAACATCTAACTATACACGCCATGGTAAAAGTCAACTCATCAACTATTTGTCCAACCATGTACCCAACATGTACTCAACCAAAATCCCTATCACCTATCATCCAAATCTGATTTTAACTTTGTAATAGGCCTGGAAGTGTTAATATGATCACATACCTTCAAACCTTCATTAAATTTAACAAAAAGAGATCACTATTTTCATCAAACTTCAGAACTCACATGACTAATTTTGGATTAGTCACAACCCCAATTTGGAAATAATCATAACTATGTACCAGAATGAATAAGAGGTGAAAATAGTACACATTGTTCTTCAGTGTCATTTATGCAATCCCTCTAGGTTTCACTACTTAGAACCACTCAGAAGTGCTGAGTTAGAGAAAAATGGCATACCTTGTTGAATTCCTTTGGCTTAATATAAAGAGTGAACTTGTAGAGCGTTCCCACACATAATATTTGTTGTATGGATTCAAAATGGTACAAATAATACAAAAATATGTACTCAACTAACATTTTGTCTTACTGAATTTGGATCGGTCATGAAAAATTTAAGGCATTTTTACCCGAAACACCTATATTTTATTCAGTCAGATTCAGGCCACAAATCCCATTTTCCACAGAGTGTAAATTTAAAAATACAACGATCTATAAGCTAAATATTTTATCATAGCTACTTGGATGCTGTTTCCTCAATGACTTCTAATTTCACAGTCCTAATCTATAAACAACTTATGGAAAAATGGTGAGATGACTTGGTAAATAACATACCTTAGAAAAAAAAACCATCAAAAGAATTTATACTACCTTGAATTTCAACCTTCTTTACTTCAAATTCCCTCTGAAATTCGCCTTAGATATCCTATGGTTACCCCAGTCACTCTTGTATATATTCAATACTTCAAGTGTGTGATTAAAAATGAGACCCCTTTGGCCCTCCTTATTTAGCATTCTCATGTAGCTTCCCTCATGTCACCTTCAACCATCCTAACCCACTTTCCTTATTTTAGGGCACACCCACTCTAACCACTTGTCCACTTTAGCACTATCCATTAACATTTATTATTTAAATAATCTATTTTGTATACACTTTGACTGATAGTACAATCATCACTTCACTATATTATTTAAACTCACCTCTAACCATCTTGAACTTTTTTTTTTAGGGTTAACCCACTTCTATCCATTTGTCCACTTAGTAATTTGTACATACCAGACATAAAATGTATAACAAAATAAAATTCTAGGCACGGCGTATAACAACAATAACCAGAACATTCACCACAATAACACTGAAATGATATAAGAATAACAATAGAAATAGCACTTTTGAATCAGATAGCAATGTTAAAAGGCCTCTTCGAGGGGGTAACTTCTAGTCGAGCAACGCTTTGTTATAATAATATTCAAGCTAGGGTTTCATACCCTCGACTCCTATTTATACTAAAAAGAAGCATCTAGAGGAAGATCCTTCTAGAAGCAGAAGCTTCTATTAGGTCTTCTTACATCCTCCTTATTCTATTTTATTGAAAGGCCTTATTAATATTGACCTTTATTACATCCAAATATATTGTTCTATATATGTGTGGGTTAGGACCCTAACTTGTTTGCCCCCTTAAAAACAACCTTGTCCTCAAGGCTTGAGATGAGGGAATTGCGGCAGAATGGTAGTTGGTTCCCAAGTGGCATCTGTTGGAGTTGTATCTTTACATTGGACTAGCACTTCCTTGATGGTTCTCTGACGTAGGCGACGCTCACGTTGGTCCAAAACTGCTTCTATTTGTAGCCAAATGGATCCTTCTTCAACTAACTTTGGAAGGTTGGTTTGAATTTGGAACTTAGCTTCAATCACCTTCTTTAAGCATGAAACATGAAAAACAGGATGTAGCTTCGAATGACTGGGCAAAGATAACTGATAGGAAACTTGTCCCACATGCTTGAGCACAATATAAGGACCATAAAATTTGGGTGCTAGCTTCTGAAAATGCTCGGCCTTGAGGGAATTTTGCTTGTAACGTTGGAGTCGAAGAAACACCTGATCCCCTTCTGCAAATCGACATTTAGAGTGACCCTGATCTACTTGTTGCTTCATGCGATTCTGTGCCATGATCAAATTCTCTTTGAGGGTATGGAGAATGGCCTCTCAAGCGGTAAGTGTTAGGTCAACCACCTGGACCTTCGAGGCACCCGGTAAGTATGAGAGAATTGAAGGTGGCTTATGTCCATATACCGCTTCAAAAGGAGTCATGCATGTAGCTATATGATATGAAGTATTTTACCAAAATTCAGCTAGGGTTAGCCCCTGAGCCCACTGATTTTGCTTTTCCGAGGAAAAACACCTCAAATATGTTTCCAAACACTTGTTGACAACTTCTGTTTGGTCATCAGTCTGGGGATGATAAGTTGTGATGAGATGCAATTATGTGCCTTGTATCTTGAACGATTCTTGCCAAAAATTGCTTGTGAAAGTTGGGTCACGATCAAAAACAATAGAGTGCGGCATGCCATGCAGGTTGAAGACCTGATCCATGAATATTTGAGCCACTGTGGATGTTGTAAACAAGTGTTGAAGGGCGTAGAAATGAGCATACTTGAAAAGGCGATCAACAACCACCATGATGACGGATTTATTTCCCGATTTGGGTAAGCCAGTAATAAAATCCATAGAGATATCCTTCCAAATAGCAGGTGGAATCGGAAACAGTTGTAGTGTGCCCGACGATTTGACTGTTTCTCCCTTTTTGCATTGACACACATCACATTCAACTACAAAATTATAAATGTCTTGTTTCATACCATCCCCAAAAAATGAATGTTTGACACTGTCATAGGTTTTGGTGAATCCAGAGTGCCCTGTTGTGGGTGAAGCATGAATCTCAGAAAGTACCATGGATTTAAGCTTTAATTGTTTACTTAAATACAAACGACCTTTGTATCCAAGTTCCTCATGGAGCCAAGAGTACCCTGGGGAAGCTGGAGCATTGGACTGCAATTTTTGGATCAACTGTGAACTTTTGGGGTCTTGTAGACATTCCTAGCGAACGACTTGGAGCCAATCTGGTACAATGAATAAAAGAGAAAAAAGGGATCCTTCATCTTCATATTTTCGGGAAAGTGCATCTGCAACCACATTGTCTTTTCATTTCTTATAAATGATCTCATAATCATATCCAAAGAGTTTAGTCGCCCATTTTTGTTGTTCTGGGGAGGAAATGCATTGTTCCATAAAATACTTGAGGCTTTGATGGTCTATCTTAATTTGGAACCGTTGCCCCAATAGATAAGGACGCCACAGATCCACAGCATGCAGAATAGCCAACATTCTCTTTTCATAGATGGATTTGCCCAGATTTCTTTCAGATAGTTGCTTGCTTCTTGATGAGGATATCATCAAAGAAAACTAAGACAAAATGGAGGAGAAAAGGATAGAAGACATGATTCATGAGGCTTTGGAAGGTGGAGGGGGCATTACACAAGCCAAAGGGCATGACCAAAAACTCATAGTGACCCTCATGAGTTCTAAAGGTAGTCTTGGGAACATCTTCCTCTTTCATATGTATCTAGTGGTAGTCGGAATGAAGATCCAGTTTAGTGAAGAATTGGGTGCCACTCAATTCATCCAAGAGATCATCAATGAAAGGAATGGGGAATTTGTCTTTGATGGTAATTTTGTTGAGGGCACAAAAGTCAAGACACATTCACCAAGAACCTTCTTTCTTCAGGACCATGACCACAGGAGATGAATAGAGGCTCGTACTAGAGCGGATAACGCCTACATTAAGGAGTTCCTGGACCATTTTCTCCATTTCATTTTTTTTGGGAAAAGGGGTTGATACGGATGGATATTGGGAGGAAGGCTTCCTGGTACAAGGGGAATGGAATGATCATGAAAACCACGGGAAGGAGGGAGGCCTTGGGGAGTGGAAAAGACCAATTGATGTTTAGAAAGGATGGCTTGGAGGTCTTGCAGTACGAAAGGTGTCTCTATTGCTTGTATGGAATGGAGTTGGGCGATAACACCAGAATGACCCTTTTTGAGCATATTTTCCATGCGATGGGAACTAATGATCTCAGGTGAACCTGTGGTGAAGCCTTGGAACTTATATTGGTGGCCCTCTTGGTCGAATTGCATGGTTAAGTCTTTAAAATCCATGAGAATGGGACCCAAAGTCCTTATCCAGTCTGCACCCAGCACATTGTCACAACCTCCCATGTCGATAGCAAACATATGGGATTTCAGGTGGTAGTCACCAATTTGGAGATGCACATTTTCACAACTCCCTCCACATTTCATGGAACCACCATTCGCAATCATGATTTGGAAATTATTGATGGCATGGATGTAGCAATGAGTTTCTTGGGAAATGTGGCGATGAATTAAATTATGGGTGCTGCCACTATCAACCAGAATAATGACCTTCTGATGCTCTATGTAACCGATTATCTTGAGGGTTTGGGGAGTGGAGAATCCAGTGAGAGCATTGAGGGAAATGACTAGTTCTACTTTGGGAAGGTCTGAGGGAGGGGTTATGTCAGTGGATTTAGGTGATTCAGACATAGAGGGAGTTTCTTCATCTTCTTCGGAAATCTCCTCGGAGATGGACATAAAAATATTTTTTTCTTTACACTTGTGGCCCGGGAAATATTTGTCATCATAGTTATAACAAAGGCCTTTGAGTTGGCGTTCAACCATTTCAACCTGGGTCAATTTTTGGATCTTTAGTGGAGCAGAGGGAGTAGTGGATTTACTGGTTTAGGGCGAGGGATGAAGGAGGGTTTGTGGTTTTGAGAAGATACAACCTATTGTTCTTCTTTAGCTCTTTTGGTAGCCTCCACCCAACTCTCAGGACGATCCATGAGGAAATGGGCCCGAATTTCATCCTTGAGGCCGCTGATAAAACACTCTCAGAAAAAAGCATCAGACATGCCCTCTATTCTTAAAGCCAGGTGCTCAAAGGTAGCTATAAAGTCTTCCACTGCTCCTAATTGTTTCAGCTTTGTCAAACAACCCAAATGTTTGGTGTCAATGTCAAAGCATTCATAAAGCTCTGCCACAAATTGTGTCCAAGCAATATACCCTTGACGAGAATTGTTTCTCCATTGCCACCATTGCCAACGTTCTTGATATAGATGGAGAACACCATACCAGAGTTTGGCCAAGTCATCTGTAATGTTGTATAAAGAGAAGTAATGTTCCATTTGGGTTACCCAACTAGTGGGGTCTGATCCATCAAATTTGGTCACATCCACCCGTGGAAGGTGTAGGTCACATTGAAAGTGATGGTTTTGCAAGGTATGGGAATGAGAGGAATGGTCACCTTTAGTATGTGGGGGTGAGGAAGAGGAAGGGTTATCTGTAGGGATATGTAGTTTGGTGCAGAGTGTCGAAAAGACTGATTCAAGATGGGTGGTGAGGTCTTGCTTGATTTCTCCCATTGAGGACTGCATGGTTGTATTGATGGCGACGACATTGGCACTGAGTTGTTTCACTTCTTGTTGGGTCTCAATGAGACCATACTACAAGGCATTGAAACGAGCTTCCAAGTCTTCGCTACGAGTATGGGACATGAGGATGGGGGAACTGAAAAGGGCGGGCGGGGTAAAATCATTTTTGCCGAAAAAATGATATGGATGAATGTGATAAGGGCGAAGAGACGAATCCAATGGAATAGGGCTGAAATAATGGTGATTTAAAAAAAAAAAAAAATTACGTCCGGTCTAAAGAATACTGCAGAGAGGAAATGCCCAAATTCTTAACCAGAAATAAATGTGTATTTACTTGGCTACCCGAACACAGTTGCACGACAATAGATCTTGTCTGTTTTAATTTCTTTATTTTTCTATCCCCAAGGGTTAGGTATTCAAGGGTTCTACAGACAAGGGTTTTCCTTGTGCTATAGCTCTCTGATATATGTGTGGGGTCCAACAGTAGTACTCAACCCAATATCTCAGGGCACTAACTAAGGAGGATAAACCGTACCCTTAGCCGTACTACCTGACTACCCAGGTACTAGAGAGTATCTTCCCGAGTGTTGTTCTTGGTGACACTATAGCAGTCAGGCAGCCGATCGGTTTATCTAAAGAGGGCTTCAGGTAATCTAGGCCGATCCATATACAGGTGTTGTCCAATGCGCTACCACTCGAAGGGGTACCAACAGGGGTTACAAGGGTGGCCAACAAATGTGTGCTTAAGTACCACCTGTATTTCCTGTGTGTATGAATCCCTTAACCGCGGGTTTATGTTCATAACAACAGATCTATGTGGCTTAAATACACTGGAATACGTCTCTACCCTGAAAAAAATTTAACCCACACTTTCTATCGAGAAAAGTGCTTTGATACCACTTGTAATATACCAGATATAAAATGTAGGCAGAACAGAAATAAAATGCTAGTAATGACATAATAATAGAATTATAACTAGAACATTCACCACAATAACACTGAAATGATATAAGAATAACAACAGAAATAACACTTTGAATCTAAAAGCAATGTTCACGGGCCTCTTTGAGGGGGAAACCTCCAATTGAGAAGAGCTCTATTACAATAATATCCAAGCTAGCGTTCTCATACCCTCGACTCCTATTTATACTAAAAAGAAGCATCTAGAGGAAGATCCTTCTAGAAGCAAAAGCTTCTATTAGGTCTTCTTACATCCGCCTTATTCTATTTTATTGAAAGGCCTTATTAATATTGACCTTTATTACATCCGAATATATTGTTCTATCTATGTGCGGGTTAGGACCCTAACATAATTTATCCATTAACTTTATTATTTAAACAATTTATTTTGTATCCATTTTGACTTATAGTACTCTCATCACTTCACTTTATTATTCAAATAATTTCTTCTTTGTAACCACTTTGACTACTTTGACCTTTTGGGGATTCTCGATGACTCCTGAGGGTTCTCCAACTTCACATGGCCATAAGTATCTAACCGTGAGGAGTTATGTGACTTTCCACATACCACTAGAAATGGAATGACATGTAATATCCATCTAGAATAGTCTTTCCTTCAAATATATCAAAATTCATACCATTATCCATCAAACAAACTTGGGTCCATTACCCAAACCTTTGTGCTACCAGAATTTTCTATCGAACTTTGTTCAAGGATTGACATCAATTACAACCAACCCAAATAATCAACAATCGTATGAAAAATTTACAACCTAGGGAATTTGATGTACCAACTTACCCCATCGAGGCGCACATGACTTTTGGCACTTCATCTCCTAGGGTTAGGTTTTTGAATTGTTAGGGTTTTCTCATTTATGCTTTATGTTAAAAATTTATTTGGAGCCTTATTGTAACCATCTTCTAGAGAATGAGTGTAGCCAACACATCTCTTCTAAAAAATAAGCTACCACTATTCTAGCTAGCTTGTGTGCTTTTTCATTTTACAGTCTTTTTTATTTCAGACAGTTATTAATAGAATATGAGATTTACTATATTTTGTGTTCCTTTCCATATCTATGTGTAATGCTTTGTTATATATCTATTATATCTCTACCTTCATATCATTCCTAAAATAATCCAGATCATGTTGGTTGAATTTGTAGAGTCCATGTTATTCTTAAATGTGTCAAGGTGTTTTAAATGATGTTAAATGTTTTTAAATGGAACTGGGCATTTTTAAATATTGTCGAGTGTTTTTAAATGATGTTGGGAACTTATAAACCTTGTTGGGAGAAATTCCTCACCCTCCTAAATTGAAATTTCATCCCCACAGCTAAGTTTTTTTTCCAAGTCGACTTAGGCATGTCTGGGACGCGTTAACCATGTGTAATCAATTATTTTAAATGTTGGGAGGTATCCTCTAATGCCACACACCTCATAAAAAAGTTGGACATTGAAAGTAGTTAATAAGTGGAAATTTTGTCACCTGGACATTATCATCTTTCCTTGATTGTTTCCCATATGCCCAAGATGAATTTGTATTCCTGTAAGAGTTTCATTCCCATTTTGGTCGACTTACCTTGCTACCAAAGTTGACTTAGTTTCTGTCCAGTCAATTTTTCAATTTGTTTGGTCAATGGGAATTCTTTCTTGGTTGATTCTACTTCAATTCTAGTCGACTTCACTCCTTGTGGTTTGAGTGGTCTCTCACTTAGCTAGCATTGGTGGTTGGTATATTTTTATGCCCTAGTCTATCTCCTTTCGTTTAAGAACTGAATTCCATTACCTGAGCATTTAATATTGTCTGGCCGAATTAGCATATTGGCAGGTCGACTTTATCTCTGGTTGACTTATCTCAAGATGACTTTATCTCTAGCCAAGTTATCTCAACCTGACTTATTTTTGGTCGACTTTGTTATCCCTAGAAGTTATTCCTAGACTTCCTTAGGAACAGGCCTAGCACATCTTGTTTCAAATGCTCAATAATGATTAAGGTTTGCATGTGGAAGGGTCACACTCTTGATCGCAATATGGTTTAAGGTTTGAGATATTGATATCACTTTCCTATATGCAGCAAGTCAAGCAAACAAAACTTTGTGGTTAGTGATATAGATTCAAATGGTTAGGCTCAGAAGAAGAAATATACACAAAACTGATAATCCCACTAAAGATAAACCTAGTATTCAATGATCATATGTAATAGAAGAACAAATATTAAATCAGAAATCCTTTCTAAATTAGATTTATGTGTTTAAGCATCATTGTGGAAAATATTACATCAAATCCTTTGAGACAACCTTTTCAGCATAGTAGACATAGTCATATACCATATAACAATGTAAAAATGCTCAAGAAAGAATAATGAAGATGAAACACATGAATGAAAGAACACATTAACCAAAGATTTTATTCTCTGTTTAAGTCTTTACATAAATCAAATGAGCTCAGGAACTCTGAAATATTTGCAATTAAAATCAAAGAGTAGAAAAAATAGTCCTCTGGACCCCTTTCTGCCCCCCTTTACATATGATTTTACATGAGATTTATAGATATATGAGGTAAAAACTATATCCTCCAAATTTGGATCTAATCTAATCAAAATATACATAGATGACACATCCTAGGGTTGAATTTTCATTCAGTCATATCAACAAGATTACAAAAAATCTGGAAAATCAGTGCCATACCTAAAATCTAGGGTTTGACCTTTAAAGCATTAAATACATTAAAGTCAAATCAAATATTTGAGGATTCCTAGAAAAAATATCCTCCTTGAACATCCATGTGTCTTCCTGACTTGACACCTCATCATGGAATGTGTGGAATCTAACTAGGAGCTAATTGTCCCATTTGTCAGTATATGGTGAATTTTTGAAAAATGAGTTTTAAATATCTGCATGTATCTCCCAAACCATGACACGTGTGCAAACAATGAGGGACTTTTTTGTATATGAGATTGTTATTGATAAAAACCTCCTTCAATTTTTCAAAATACCTTTCCATATCCTCGTAATTTGTTCCCAAAGAAGATCTAAAACATGAAAATTCCTGTATTTTCAAATCTGAAAAATGAGTTGTAAATATCTTCTTATATCTCCAAAACCATGACACTTGTGTAAAAATGGAGGGAGGTTTTTTTATATGATCTTGTTCTTGATAAAACCCTCTTTAATTTTTCAAAAATACCTTTCCATCACCTCGTAGTATGTTCCCAAAGAAGATTACAATAACAAGAAAATTCTTGTATTTTCAAATCTAAAAAATGAGTTGTAAATCTCTGCTTGTATCTCCCAAACCATGATACCTGTGAAAAAATTGAGGGAGGTGTTTTGAGATGAGTTTGGTCTTTAGAAAACAATCTTTCAATTTTTCAAAATACCTCTCCATATGGTCATAATATGAGTTTGAAATTGACTGCAAAAATAGTCATTTCCAAAAAATCCCTTGTTTTTTGTGTGGAGAGTTGCGGGAACTTCTTGTAGCGACATACAAAAAACTAGTTTTGTACATTTTCAACTCCTTTCCTTGCCCAGGTTATAGCTAATCATAAAAAAAAAAGAGGAATGAAACATTAGATTCAAGAAACAAAAAAGGTTTATTTCATTATCCATCATTTTCAATCATAGTTTAGGATTTGTATAAGAGGTGAAGTTCTCAAACTGTCAGATCTCCATGAAAAAAAGATGAAGTTGCTTCGACCAACAAATCCAAACTATTTCTTCTAGTATGTTGGGATTGAAAATGATTTTTTATTATCGTGGGATTATCCCCTTGGTGGCTTGGCACTTAACTTCGATAGTTTGTGGACTAATTGGAGATTGGGCCTGTGGGCCCAATATTATTTTAGCCAAATTTATTAATAAAAATAAATAAATACCCAAAAATTGATGAAGGTGCCACTGGAAGTTCCCGTAGCGAATTTGTTTCCTTGAAATTTCTTAAGACAGAAAGAGTGCTAACATGGGCTCCACAGGGGATGGCATGCTCCCTATGAGCTGCCAAGAACAAGAAGACATGTGCCTTATCCATTGGACTATGGAGTCATTTGCCACCTTCCAAACCTCTGCAACTTATTCAAATTCTAAAAACACACTACAGAAAACACAATATACTATTGCATATTGTTGTCTTCCCCTACTGTATAAATTGAAGAAAACCAAAGTCCCAGAAAGAGAACTTATTCATCCTACAGTACTCTACTCTAATCATCTTTCCAATTTTCTCAAGTAAAAGAAAATTTCCATAGCATCCATGAAAGTAGCTTTGCAAATGATAGAATCACATGTCTACAACTGATTAACGGAAAACAACAGAGATATAACAACATCCATAAATTATTTGGAAAACCATAATCACCTTCAAATGTCAGTGATATGATGAAATCTGAAATATTCAAAAAAATTTAAAAATAAGATTCCAACATTAGTGCTACTGGGTCTTCAAAACCAAGATCACAAACCTGTTGATCCGGATGAGATGACTGCAACTACATGAAGTCTCTTTTGCTGAGAAAAGGGTGACCTCCTTGTTCCTTCAATAACAACAACCCTTTCCCATGACTATCAAGAGAAAAAACAATTCTTTGATCATGCAATACAAATCCCTGATCAAAACTTGAAAACGTATAATCCTAGAGATCATCATAAACAAACAAAGACTATTGATTTCCATTATGAATAGTCAGGCACTTTGGAGTAGTAATTGTTTCCTTAAAAAAATAATCATGTGACACTTCAATAGTTGGATTAAAAGGGTTCCTACTATGATTAGCCAAAAACCTACCACAAAGAAAATTATCCTTTGAAAAATGACCCTCGTGATCATCCTTATAAACACAATCAATTCTTGGCCCATCTAGAAAAATAGTTAGCTTTACTTGTAAATTCATCTTGCTGGTACAAGTTATGAGCATATAAATATGCATTCTCATTAGTAGAAAAATCATATTTATCAATTTCAAGACCTAAGAAAGAATTCAAATATGAAAATGATGCAGAAAGTTGTCCCAAATCTGACTTTTGTTCATAAACATCCTCCTGTCCATATCCTTCTTCCAGATGATCTGCATCCAAATCTGATTTTTGCTTCTCATAAGATTTAATTTGTTCAAATATTTCATCCCAAAACTGCTTTGGTAGCCTCCCACAAGCTCGAAAATTATCCTCGATCTCCTCAGCATTAGTAAACATTTGTTTGAGGGATGAGTATTTCCTCTCTCTGAGATAAAGCAACAACTCATGATGTTGAGCTAGGATATAATATACCATGGCAACAGTTTCAGAAGACCAGATCTCCAAAGACATACTGCAATAAAAAACTGTGAAACCTCCTATTGAATGTAGCAAGGGATTCTTCTTTCCCTCTTCTCATATTATTAAGTTTGATCAAATATTGATCAACATATTTGTTTTCACCCTAATATCTTAGGAATACACGATGAAAATCAGTCCACGAAAAAATAGAACAAGCCTTCAGATTTATAAACCATAAAGAAACATCCTCAACCAAAGATTTGGAAAATAACCTCAAAATAATATCCTCATACATGATTTTGAAATTATCAATGAAATCCTCAAAAGCTTCCATGTGATTTTCAGCTGAAATATGATGGTATCCTTTAAACATAGGAAGGTAATCAAAGAACATATGAGAGTAAGCATTTAGGACAGGAGGTAGCTTGAGAGGTTTAAAAAATTCCTTGATTCTTAATTGAACTTCAGAAGGCTGAAAACAAAGGTAAACTGGTTGATTGCAAGGTTCCACATGGACCTCATAAGGTATATCAACTTCGTAATCCACAATTTTACAATATGAGTCAATCTCAGGAGAAATTGAAACATAGACCTCATTTTTTTCAATAGGTTCACATGATGGGATAAAATCAAGGTAAATAGTGCATGAAGAGGACATATCTTCATTATCGAGGGGAGAATATGAATTTGTAGACTTACAATCATCTGAATAACAAATCATAGGATGGTCCTATTTACATGCAAAGGTAAATACATGAACGAGCTAATAAAGAAGAACAAAAGTTCATGCAGAAAGCTAATGAGCTGATACCTTATTTCTCCCTTCCATGCTTTCATTTTTATGTCAATAGAATTCTTCCTCCAGTGGTGTCTTAGATTGTGGAATTGTCAGATGAATAATATGTAGTATGATATATGGTCACTTATTGTTCACCATCAAGAAGAGAATCTAATCGATGTCATTATCCTAGGGAATATTACTTTGTTTCTATCCCTGACAATGGAACCAAACAATGTTAGCACTAGAAGTTGTTCCTAAAGCAGTCTAGGAACACATTCTAGTGATAACATACTTCATCTTTATTCAATGTAGTGCATACCTTAGTCAAGTTTAACCTCGGGTTAGTTTCCCTCCCATTGGTCGAATAGTCACTACTGATTCAATCCCTTATTAGCTCGTCAACTATTCTTCCACATGGTTGATCTCCTTCATGGATAGATGAATAGACTTCAACTCATTGCATAGTTGTTCGATTTAAATTGGGACAATTTGTTTGGTTTATTAAAGGAAATAATGCACTTTTGCAAATAATGATGTATGCATCCCATTGATTATTTCCATTTCTAGATGCTACTTTTGTGTCAAATACATTGAAGATGCAGATCTTTCAGGCATACAAGAGTACAAATATATTTATACAGGTTAGAGGAATAAAGGTCTAATGGATTTTCTATAGATTGGGATCCCTATTCAAACCTGAGATAAAGATCAATAATTAAATTTCTGCATAGTATATGTCTTGCTAAAGAGAGTGGGATATGAGCTTCTTTTTTACAGATCAGAGGTATCAGAGCAGTTGCATCCTTGACGGAGACACAACTTCCAATACTTTGAACAAAATAGTGCATACCATAACATGGGAAAATAAATTAGAGACAAGTTAGAATACTTGAGGACCAATAATGATGAGCTCCGGGAGGAGAATGAGCACTTGAAAGAGTAGGTTTAGATGTTCAAGAAGAATTTTGAAGAATTTTGAACCCCCCTCACTACAATCATAAGAGATTGGGAAATGCACAGAGCACAACTTGTATACCTTGGTGACAAGTTCATCCAGATGCATAACTGACAAGAGGATAGGCTCACGCAAATGATGATGCATTTGCAACAATATTTGGCAGAGAAGAAGAAGGCCTTGGCAAGGCTTCAAGAATATGTCCAAGAGGAAAAAGGAGTAAGGAAACCTTAAATTTCCACTGCAGATGTTAATACCATGACTCAGGC